>JBBLXU010002531.1:0-116543 GCA_037893425.1 Campoplex nolae | reverse complement strand
AGATGGATCCTCATAGAAGTGTAAAGCCTGTAGTCTATATGGTTCCTAAAAAACTGGGGTAGCTGTACGAGCTATCACCCCGGCCGTCGGATGTCGCTAGCATCGTCTTTGTTTGTGTGCGCTCACGTACGCAACACTGAGATGTAAGCGCGAACGTCCGTGAGCTGGGGTGATCCGGCTTCCCCCACTAAACTGGGGTAGTAGTGCTTTCCTTCTCGCTCTCGTTGAAGATGATCGGAGTTTCCGCAATGGCGGCGTGATGAGGAGCTCATACGATGCATAGCGGGAATATGTACATTTTTTCTTTTACATTAGACGTTTTTCAATGCTTACGGGACTTGGATATTTAGTTTCTAATCCTGAAACCCTCACACTGAAAATCTATGATTATTTCGATTTTACAACATATCGAAACAATATAAAAACAAAAACGGCTCACAACATAAATATCATTTCAGCAATTATTTCGTTGTTAATATAGTTTTTGAGGTTCAAATACGGTAACTCGAAAATTTACACTGAAAATCCGTGACTATTTCGATTCTACGGCATAACGAAATTATTTAAAAACAAAAACGGCTTACAACATAAATATCACTTCAGCGAATGTAAAGTGGATTAGGTGTTTAGCTATATGGATACTGCCTTGAGAAGTGGACGATGACGTCGAGAGTTCGATTCTCTCCTAGGGGTACTTTTTTTTTAAATTTATATATTACAATTATTTTATTGCTACTAGTTTTTGAGGTTTAATTACCGTAACTCGAAAACTAACGGGTTCTTGATAACATTTCACGAGAGAAAAATTGTTTATGTTTTTTTATTTGCTATGTATTGAAATTTTTTCAGATTTTTTTTTACAAATTTCTTTTTCCTTAGATTTCGATTGAACATCAGAAAAAATTTCGAGGAAAGTTTACAAAATTAATAACCATAATAAATTTAAAAAAATTTCTACCATGGGGATTTATTTTGATCTCTCGGGAACTGCGAGGAAAGAAAAGTATAGTATACAATCCCCACTCCGTGTGAATCGGAGGGGAAATATCGATCGGTCGATAGTAGCGTCATCCGTCGGCAGCACCAGCCACTAAAAAAGTGGGGTCAAACGGTCCGTAAGAAGTACACTTCTATGAGGATCCATCTTCGTTGCCATAACTTTCATCTTCTACATGCGCACTTTAACCAAACCTGTTATCTGGTCGTCTCTGTGAAAACCTTAAAACCAGGGAGACTAGAGAGAAGGAGTGGACACAGCGTGCTTTAGAAATGTACACGAAATCCGGGCCAAAATAGATGGCGTTGTGATCCGAAAGATCATAGCTATATGTGTTTATTCAGATCAGACATCCTGCCGTTACTACTTATTCCCTAACCTCAATATGTCAAAATTCGTGTAGTGCCGTTTACGTTTGCAAAACTTTTTTTTCTTATTAATGTGCAATGTAAATGAATTTATCTGCTAACTAAAATAATTTTATTCAATTTAGTTGAATAAAAATCAGTGCATACATCCAGAATCTTTGTAATATATTTTTTGTTTGTGAAATGGTTGCAGCCAAGCTCTCGACATTATGTTTCTATTATAAAAAACACAGTTTCGAAAATGTTAAAAAATAATGATGTGATCATTTAAACTCGAATTGATTTAACCATGAGTGAAATAAAAATGTATAATGCTAAATCGTGAACGCTTCATTGTTTGAAATAATTTCAAATTGGAAACTTGACTATTTCATTCTTCCACATTTGTCAATGCTAGTTTTCATTTTATTACGTTCGTACTGTAATGAATTCAAACTCCGGAACCGCTATCAGCGGCACCTATATCCTAACTACGTTGTAACTTCAGCGCCACCTGAGGTGACCTAGCCTTACGGGCATGTTCCGGCAATCGCCATCTTCGCTCCGAACCTCTTCATGCGAGCACGCGTATTATGGAGCAATAAATGGTCGACTCCAAAAACGTGATCAACATTGTTATCTATATAAATATATTTTCTATTGGTGTAAATAAACTACCGTGTCACAAAATATTGGAACGAGTTATTTACTACAAACATTACAGTGACGACGAGGATAAAAGTGTCCCCGAAAATTGATCGATCGCAAAGAAACGTGTGGATTGTGAAAACGCGTGTGAATTGTCCGAATCAAAATGGGCAACGATAAAGACAGTCTCGACCGTGAAAAAGAACAAAAACGTTTAGAAAAGGAACGCACGGAATTGGAGGAGGTAAAAAAACAAATAATACAACATCGGCAACAGTTGGCGTTGGATCAACAAAAATTAGCAGCGGAGAAAGCGCAGCTGGCACAAATAGGGCAAAAGCAGACCATCGTTACAACTCGAATTGGTGAGATTAAAGAATTTAATATGTCGGAAGACTGGGATTTATGGACGGAAAGATTGGGTCAATTTTTTATTGCCAACGATATACAAGAAATCAAAAAAGTACCGCTTTTCTTGACGTTATTGGGTGGCGAAGGATACGCACTACTCCGTAACTTGTGTACCCCGGAGCTTCCTTCCAAAAAAAAATTCGAGGAGTTATTTTCTTTAATGAAAGAACATCTGCAGCCTAAACCCAGTATTATTACTGAGAGAGATCAATTCGTTTGGGGACTCCGAAGCGATTCAATTAAAAAAAATTACTCGGAGAAAAGGATCTCACATACAGTCAAGCTATTGAGATTGCGATAGCAATGGAATCGGCAACAAGAGACGCAGCAGGGATGGGCTTCGCTTCAGTGAAACCGGCGGAGTCGATCAACTACTTGAATTCAAGAAATCTGCAGTCGTCGAAAGGAAACGAGCCGAAGAAAGAAAACTCTCCGTGTGGATGCTGCGGAGGAAGAAATCATAGTTCATCTGTATGCAGGTACAAAAGTTTTAAATGCAATATCTGCAAAAAAGAAGGACATTTATCGCGAGTTTGTAGAAAGCGCAAAAATAATAAAAATAATAATGTAAATCGTAACGTAAAAAAAAATCAAAGCGATAATAGGCAAAATTTTTTATCCGAAGACAATACAGAGCGTAATGATTTTGACAATCTTTTTCATTTGGAAAGAAGTGATAAAAATAACGTTGGTAAAAAAGAAATCAGGAGCGAACCGGCGTATCTAATTAAATTGGAAATTTTAGGCGAGATAATTGATTTCGTAATCGACACTGGGTCGGATGTAGTGGCGGTGTCAGAGGCGTTTGTTAAACAGCGAAAGGCGTTTCAATCATTACCTCTAGAGAAAACACAGCGACAGTTCAAATCACACCCTGGTCAACAAATTGTTCCAGTGGGATCAATAAATGTCGTGGTTAAATACCAAAATATCAGCGTAAAGTTAACGTTATTCGTATTACCGGGTGATGGCCCGCCTATAATGGGGCGAACATGGATGCGTGCTTTTTCTATTGGTGTATCGGAAAAAAATTGCGAAAAAGAAAATATTCATTGGGTGGAAACCGAACAAAAAAATAACGTAAACGATGTGATTCGTGAATTCGACACAGTTTTCTCGTCAAAACTAGGGAAATATAATAAAAAAAAATTTCATTTATACCTAAAGAAAGGAAGTACACCAATTTTTTGCAAACCAAGGCCTTTGCCTTACGCAATGCGAGAAAAAGTAGAGGAAGAATTAGATCGTCTAGTACACGAAAATATTATCGAACCGGTAGAGAACAGTGACTGGGCTACACCGATTGTTCCTGTTTTAAAAAGTAACGGTCAAATAAGATTGTGCGGAGATTTTAAAATCACAATTAACCCTCATATAGTTGTCGACCGCTACCCAATACCAAGAGTGCAAGATCTTTTGGCAAAATTGAACGGAGGGAAAGTATTTACAAAAATTGATTTATCTCAAGCGTACCAACAAATTGAATTGGATGAAGAATCGCAAAGCCTGGTCACAATCTCTACACACAAAGGTCTATTTAAATATAAACGTTTATGTTTCGGAGTTGCATCCGCTCCGGGACTTTTTCAAAGAGAAATGGAGAAAATTTTGAATGGGGTGGAAGGAGTCGTGTATTTTTTCGACGACATCCTTATTTCCGGTAGATCGCAAGTCGAGCATAATGAACGATTGAGAACGATATTAACGAAATTAAAAGATTGCGGTCTAACAGTAGAAAAAGACAAGTGTGAATGCGGCAAAGACAAAGTACAGTTTCTAGGTTATGTGCTCGATAGCCAGGGAACTCATGTATCACCAGAAAAAATTAAAGCTTTAAGTGACGCGCCTGTACCCAAAAACGTGACACAATTGAGGGCCTTTTTAGGAATGGTCAATTATTACGCAAAATTTATCAAAAATTACTCGAAAGTTGTCAGTCCGCTGTACGAATTGCTGCGGAAAAATGTCACGTGGCATTGGAGTGGTTTGTGTGAGAAAGCTTTTCAGGAAGTAAAACGTTGTTTGGTCGAATCGAAAGTATTAATGCATTACGATCCAAAATTACCAGTGAAAATTTCATGCGATGCTTCACCTTTTGGTATTGGGGCAGTTTTGTCTCACGTCTGCATCGACGGATCAGAGAGACCAATAGCTTTTGCATCGCGAACTTTGAACAACGCTGAAAAGAATTATTCGCAATTAGATAAAGAGGCTCTGGGCCTTATTTTTGGAGTCAAAAAGTTCCACCAATATGTTTTTGGTCGGCCTTTTACTCTCGAGACAGATCACAAACCACTGGTTTATATTTTCGGATCGAAGCGTGGACTGCCTCAGATGGCAGCTAATAGAGTACAGAGATGGGCTGTACTATTGTCCGCTTATGATTTCGAAATTAAGTACATTAAAGGAAGTGACAACATTCGAGCGGATGCGTTTTCCAGAGTACCGTTAGAAATCGGCGTAATAGACGAAGAAAAAGAGGAATATACTTACCTGAGTTTTATCTCGGAAGAAGTTCCATCGTTAAATGTTGAATTTATTAGTGAATCAACCAAAAAGGACCCAATTTTGAGTTGCGTTAAAGGTTTTATCGAAATGGGTTGGCCAGAAAAAGTTGACGATAAGTACAAACCGTATAAGAATAGAGAAAAAGAGTTGACGCTAGAACAAGGGTGTATTTTATGGGGTTATAGGATCGTAATTCCTTGCGCTCTGCGAAGCGGGATATTGAAAGAGTTACACACGATCCACGATGGTGTAGTGCGAATGAAGTCAGTTGCGAGAGCTTACATTTGGTGGCCGAAATTAGATCACGATATCGAGAATATAGGGAAAAATTGTGAACTATGTCTTAGATCAGCGGAAAATCCACCGAAAGCGAAGTTAAATTGTTGGAAATGGCCCGACGGCCCAAACCATCGTTTACATGCGGATTTTCTTGGCCCAGTAGAAGGGAAAATGTTTATTGTCATTATTGACGCCTTCTCGAAGTGGATTGACGTTAAGGAATTGAACGATATCACAAGTGAAACAACGATCAAAGTTTTCAAAGAATATTTTGCCACATGGGGCCTTCCGCTTAAACTAGTCACGGACAATGGTCCAAGCTTTTGTTCCAAAGAATTTAGCGGTTTCATGGAAACTTGCGGAATAACGCACATTCGTACAGCACCATACCACCCTGCGTCTAACGGGGCGGCCGAAAATATGGTACGTACTTTCAAAAATAAATATAAGTTATTAATTAGAGCAGGAAATTCGAGACATGACGCGCTTAACAAGTTTCTGTTTTACTATCGAGCGACTCCTCACTGCAGTACGAGCTGCAGTCCTGCCGAACTGCAAATTGGCAGAGCGTTTAGAACTAAGTTAGATTTGATAAGACCAACGTTGTTTGACAATGTACAGAAACAACAAGCTAGTCAACAAAAGCACTTTCGAGGTAATCGTCGAACCGATTTTCAAACGAACGAAGTTGTAATGGTAAAAGATTATAGCTCAAATGAGTGGAGAAAGGCACAAATCACAGAGAAAAATTCTCCCGTAACATACACGGTTGATACTGACCATAATAAAACGTGGAAACGCCATACAGATCAAATTAAGAAATGTCATTTAAAATTGAATGATAATAAAAATCAAAGTGTAAACTTAAACGTAAGCGACAGAAGTACTCCGATTACGAGTGATGAATGTCTGGAACAACGGGTGCCGGATGAGAATATTGTGAATAGCGTGTGTGAGCCCGACTCGAAATCCGAGTCATGCGAGCTAAAAGCGAACTCAGTTTCTAACGTAGTTCCCGTCTTACGTCGTTCAACGCGTACAATTAAACCAAGACAAATACTAGATTTGTAGAACAATTGAGCGTCCTCAGCGCATTATTAATTGTAACCGATTAACTGCGAGTACGTGAGCGTGGATGAATGTGGGTGTAGAGTGGGAGAAATTAACGTAATTTTGGCTGCGATATGTATATGCACTCCAATAAGTGTAGGGGAATTGTAATGAATTCAAACTCCGGAACCGCTATCAGCGGCACCTATATCCTAACTACGTTGTAACTTCAGCGCCACCTGAGGTGACCTAGCCTTACGGGCATGTTCCGGCAATCGCCATCTTCGCTCCGAACCTCTTCATGTGAGCACGCGTATTATGGAGCAATAAATGGTCGACTCCAAAAACGTGATCAACATTGTTATCTATATAAATATATTTTCTATTGGTGTAAATAAACTACCGTGTCACAAAATATTGGAACGAGTTATTTACTACAAACATTACACGTACAAAACTTTCCTTTACACTGCACATGCGCGGTAGCACGGTCACTTTCATCATGTGGACTAATTTTATTACTATAACTACGATCTTTCTGGCCCATGCGATACTGGTGGCAGAACGGTTAACTAATTCAGAGCACGATTTTTGGGGACGCCGTTACTACTTAATATCCTATGCTGTGTCCACTCCTTCTTTCTAGTCTCCCTGCTTAAAACCAAAGAACACAGACGTTCTGTGTTTTTTGTTAAAACTAAACGAGAACGGGATACTTGTGTGGAAAAAAGAACAAGGGTGTATGACAAAACGTTTATATTTACGAAAACTGTAGTCCTCATCATATTTTTGTTAAATATTGCTCATTATATACTACAGTTGTGACTTTTTTTTTACTTCCGAGTTAATTCGTTTTGTTATTGATTGTTTGACCAATTTCCGGATTTTCGCTTATATTTTTTGTTTCTTCTGATTGATCTTACCTGTTGCATACGATTGCAGGTTCATAACTTAGGTCAAGTAGCGATGTACAAGTGGAAATCATTAATCTGTTTAAGAAGCAAAATACACAATATGTTTTTCAAAAATTCGAATTCCTGTATACCATAACCTTAATACAGAATAATAAATTCATTCCATCATATTTCATTCGTGAATATTGAATTTCCAAATTTTCTAATTATCTATATAGCGGTTGTTTCATACGTATAGAAAGCATTTAATAAATTAATAATTAAATCATGGTTATCATTCACAGATAAAATTTCTATCAAGACCATCGGTGCCATGTTCAATGGCATTAATTTCGTCAGCGTCGGTGCACAATGTTGCCTTGTTTGCCAAAACGAAAATGCGTCTTCGTTTTTGGCTTTGTGATAGGGTTTGCTCTAGCAATATTCATGTTTTCTGTGGACAATGAGCGTCATGACAATGGAATCTGCAAGCCTCGTTATTCTTGGTTATGCAATGACCGCAGATATTTGTTGATGCAAAAACAATTGTTGTCTAAGCCTGGCAAGAGTATTCAAGAAGAGATAACAGGTTTTGGTTCATGGATGAAAGGAGCTGAATTAAGGGTTGAAACAAACTTGAGTTATGACAACTGGCTAGAGGCTCAAAATGTCACGGCGATAAATATAAATATGGATTTGCAACAATACGGGCCCAAAGGAGAGGCTCAAACGGCTAAAAAAATTCTTTTCGAGTCGGAATGGCTCAAGTCTAAAATTCATATTACATGTGTGGTTTTTGTTGAGAAATTGAAGAGAGTCGAGTCGATAGTCGACTCCTGGGGATCAAGCTGCAACAAATTGTACTTTTTTAGCAACCGCTTCAATGACACAAAGTTATCTGTTTTACAATTTCCCATGAAGCTGGTGTCGTCATGGCAAATGTTGTGTGAAACCATGAAATATATTTGGAAATTCACAAAAAGCTCCAACTCTTCAAATAATGACAAAATTTTAGAATGGGCTATTTTTGTCAAAGACGATACTATGGTGATTCCTGAAAATTTGAGATACCTCGTCGCCACTTTGGATTACAACCAAGGACATTATCTTGGTCATCCTGTTGTTTTATGGGGACAGGCTTATAACGTTGCTCAAGCTGGTTTTGTACTCAGTAAAGCTGCGTTTCGCAAAATTGTTGAGAACTTCAATACTAGCCAAAAGTGTATTTCAGGAGGAAAATACTGGAAAAAGGAAGATTATTATCTTGGTAAGCTTTGTTATGTAAGCTACGGGAGTTCCTCCTTTTCGAAGAGGCTCCGAATTAGTTGACAATTACTGACATTAATTTGCATGGCACTGATTAAGAGCTTCCACTAGGATATTGATTTCCTGTTTCACAATATTTAAATTACTATTATGAGAATGCTAAAGAAAAATCTCTGTTGCTCTGGTGGTGTATAAGGGTAGGATATTTACTATGTCAAAAAGAGATCTTTGGAAAATATTGGCATGGCAACATATTGTCGACGATCGAATGTCATCTGAAATTATAGAACTAAACACATTCGAAGTGCAAACTCAAATAACTGTCGTTGTATGATCGGGAATACCTTAGACTGCTTTCAAATTTATAGTGAACAGTGGGTTGAAATTTTATTAATATTTAGTGTACAAGTTCTCTTTCTTTCGAGTAAATCTGAATCAGTTCCATCAATTGAAGAGGCCTGATGGAACGGTAAGAGACTCATCATAGGATTTTTCATAGAATGCAAAATCGCAATAGTTCCGCACGATAACAACAAAATTACAGTTTCTGGACCATGGCGAAATTTTTTTCATCTGTTTGTCATCAAAATTACTGTGAAAATCACTCATTACCCAAGCGCTTCACGGCTTTTTAACATATTTGCTCTATTCGAATATGATCATATGTTAAGTTTATTGATAATGTTTCCAGGTAAACATTTGGGATTACTGGGTATTCATCCATCGGACACTCGCGATCATCGTCTGAGAGGTGTATTCCATGGTTACGCATTGCAAACTCTACTGTGGGGGATCGCACGTCCTGGAAGTTATTTTACAAGAGCTTTGTATCCGTCGGGTCACAACTGTTGTTCACCCCGATCGATAAGTTTTAGTACCTCGGAACCAGACAAAATGTACACGGTTAATTACATGCTCTATCATTTACATGTATATGCAAGACCGGGAATTTACGGTAATGAACCAGCTCCAACACCAATGCCAGAAGAAGAGGTATCAAACAATACTGCTCGTTTTCTCTTTCCCAAACATTTCACAAGCAATCGTTGTAATTGTGTGTGTGTGTGTGTGTGTGTGTGTGTGTGTGTGTGTGCGCGCGCGCGCGCGCGCGTATGTGCATTTTCTAATGATTATTGATAACAGTCTATTCCGATTCAGGTGTGGAAGTCAGCGCTTCGTGAAGAATTCAACATTACAGATTTTAGCCACGTTGATAGCTATCGGTACTACGAAATTTGGAGTTCGCGATACTCCGGACCAGAGCAGCTGATTCGTAAAAATATTTGGAATTTGAAAAATGGTAGACGACTTTCACCATCTGACTATAGTACCAACAGCATCCATGATAATTGATACTTTTCATACAAGAATATGATTATAACGGGGAAGACTCTTTGACGGCTTCAAGACTTGGCTTCATGTAAGCTGCTGCCGCTTCTCCAGATACAATTGACAGAAGTAAGGCTGGACTATGCATTGCGGTTTAAAGATGAATCAATTTGGCAATGAAAGAACAAATTTGTTCTTTCATTACCAAATTGAAAAAAGAATACCGTGGCATGCAGTCACCGTGCCCTTGCTGTGCCGCAAACCATCTATCAGGGTGTGCTGATAAAAAATTGAAAACTAGAATCCATAGAGGGACTGTAAGATAATTCATAACTTTTTCGTTTGTCACTACGTTTTTACGGCACTCTTATTCCGGCTTTGTTATATCGAGTGTTGTAAAAACCAGTCAAGCACCACTCTTTACACTAATGGCAATAATTGATCATACCGGCATTGTCATTATCCCAAAGTCTCATCGATGAAAAAATCTTGAACTACCCTGAATAAGTAACTAAACACTTTTCTTGTTTTTTTTTTTTAATCCTGACTTTTGCAATTTATAACTACTTAACTAAAATAAGTGGTATGCGCGCTAGCGAACTTCGAGATTTTGATTATTGGCATTTTATTCGCGTAGGGATTGGCCGTTCATGCGGATGAAGTTCATTTGTGTACAACGTTCGATGGCTTATCCAGACAGTAGCATAACTTGTCAGTTGACAGATATATGACTGAATGACAGAAAAATCTGTTGGAATCGCGTGCCTGAGCTAGTGAATATAGAAGATTCGTATATCGTTATCATTATCTCATTCTGGTTAGCTTATTCTACATCCATTGATCAAGAAAAATAGAATAACTAAACCTTTTTTTCGTTATTCCGGCTGCTAAGTACCGTTTACACGCAGTTAAACACCGGTTTTCACTACATCGGGCGTTACAAAATCGAAATAAAAGTACCGTATTATAACTCCGTCCAGTGTTGAGGAAATTATATTCCTATTTAGAATTCATTTTGTAACTTATTGAGTGTGGAAATCTTTCAGGTATTCTGACCGTTAATCGAGCGGTAATATTTTTATATCACGAGCAGGTCATCGCCAATGATCAATTTTGTGGAGCATTTGTATTTTTTAATGTTGATATTATTTTATCATAAGTAGTACATTGTTTGTACGATTTACAAGGAAAGGAATTTCTTCATCCTTCTTTGATATGGGGTTAATTTCATTTTTATATTTGGTGTATTCATGTAAACTAATGTAAAATCTCTTGACATCTTTGAACTCCAATGTCCGTTAATACAACCCAGATATTTGTATACCGCATACAAGAATTATCGTTACAAAATGTTATTTTTTGAATAAAGGAAAGTTATATTCTACTGTTACGGGAAATCAACCTTGATAAAAAATTTTGGTCAAGTTTTTTTCATAATCTTACACCATCCTTCGAGAAAAGTGTCACCGTCTTTTCAATTTATTTAAAGACACCAACTCGTTTTTGTGCCTCAGAAACAAGAGCAGCGGTATATAGCGGTTTGACGCTAAATATCAAAAAAAAAAAGCAATCTCGAGCCATACCACACTCGTATATGACAAATCGCAAAGACTTCGGAAAAGTAAGAGAAAAACGCCAAGTATAAAAAAATCGTGAGCTTAGTTAAAAAATAACCATTCTTGTGGTATTCCTTATGATTTCATAATTGTTTACCATGATTCAAAGAAAGAAATCATTTTGACTTAGCCAAGAATGATGAAAAATGAATTACGGGTTTTTAATTACATGGAATTAAGTACACCTTGATTCTAATGGTACCTGCTAAAGGTTGTTGTCGTCTCAAGGGCTTCAAGAATAATGCAACCTTGACGACTCTTATACTCCTACGAGGGTCAAAACCAGAAATTAGGTGATTCCTCTGAAGGTAATTTTACCCTCAAGATTTTTTATGTTACTTCCTATTTTTTAACCCTCTGCCAACGGGTTTTTTTTAACTTTTTCGCAAGCTCGTTCCGAGGGTCATTCCCTGACCTGTCAGCGGACCGAATGATCCGTCCGGTAGGGACAAAATCGGACTAACCAGCGCTAAGTCCTCGGACCAGCGAAATTTGCGTGGTGGGGGCAAATAGGATTTCGAGGTTAGATTCACTCACGAAACCCTACCGCAGCGACAACAAGTGTCAGTGATGCGAATTATATTATATATATATATAGAGTTTATATATTATATAGAGTTTCCAGACCTGTATGTAAGACCGTGGGAGTAAGCCTGGGTACTGAGCTTCGTTTTTCGGCCGCAGCGCCGCGCAGGGAATAGAATGTCCCGTTCGCGCATTGCACCCCTGGCGATTATATATTGTCGACGTTGCTTCGCCTGTGCTCCTGCGATCTGGCATATAGCCGAATCACATAATCTA
This sequence comes from Campoplex nolae, assembly GCA_037893425.1. Classification (NCBI taxonomy): domain Eukaryota; kingdom Metazoa; phylum Arthropoda; class Insecta; order Hymenoptera; family Ichneumonidae; genus Campoplex; species Campoplex nolae. Next base: position 104,398 of record JBBLXU010002531.1, on the reverse strand, counting down.
TCCAAAGCTCTTCACGATTTTTGTCGTACGAGAGTGTCGAACTTTGTTACGAAATGGGGAATTCTCCATGTGTAACATTTTTCGCTTATATTTCAGTCGTAACGACCGGTGGGCCGGCCACCAAGATGAGTCGTTGCGACTAAAATATTTCAGTCGTTACGACTGACCGTTTTGTACCGAATTGGGTAGTTACGACCAAGAATTTTCAGTCGTAACGACTATTTGGCACTTGGTCGTAACGACCCTAAAATTCGGTCTTCAAATGTCCAACCACTACCGAAATTTCGGTCGCACGATCCGCTAGGGCACTCATCGGTCTGCGGACCATCCCGGAGGGATAGCTGAGCGGTCCGCGAACCGACCACCAATCGGTCCGCGGACTGTCCCAGTGGGACAGCCGAGCAGTCCCGCAATCCGTGGACCGTGTTGAACACGGTCCGCGGATTGTCCCACAGGGATATCTGACACGGTCCGCGGACCGTGTTCAACACGGTCCGCGGACTACTAAGGGGGGCTAGCCGAACAGTCCGCGGGGGGCTAGCCGGACCGACCGCTGAACGGTCCACGGACTACAAACCGGAAGTGGATATTTGGTCCGAGGACTTAGCGCTGGTTAGTCCGATTTTGTCCCTACCGGACGGGCGGGTCCGCGCACTCATTTTTAGTTGGTCCGCTGACAGGCCAGGGTTTTACCCTCCACCAAAGGGTTCTGTCTAATTCTTCGCGTGCTTCTCGCCCGGATAATTTTTTAAATTTTACGCGCGCTTCTCCATCAGGGGGTTTTTCACCATCCGCTAACATGTTTTCTTACACTACCCGTCAAAAGTTTCCGGACAAAATTGCGAAAAAGTGTCGGAGTCATTTTTTATGTCATTTCTTGAGCAGTATAGATAAACAAATTTAATAAACGGCATTTTCAAGGGAAGTAATTCTTCAATTTGCTTTCTTTGAAAATATTGTACGATTTTTTTTACGTCCGCTACATTGTTTTGAACACCACCGTTTTCCACCTTTTTTTTAAAGATTTACAGTTGGACCGCGTTTTGAGAAAAAAAAATTTTTCGAGTTCTTCTCGACCGGAACCTTAACAGGGACAGCGAAAACTTTAATTTCGTTTTTTAAAAAGTTCTGTACGATTTTTTTCATGTAGTTATCTCATTTTTAGCGAAAAAAAGCAAAATTTGGAATATGCCACATAACACGAAAACTAGTGAGTTTTTCAAAAAACCTCAATTCGTCTATCAATTTCCGTAATTTGAAAACTATGGGTTTTTTGACCAAAAGTCCACGTACAAAAAAGTTTTATTTCTTCATTTTAAACGTTCTGGAATTTTTTCAGATTTTTTTTCTCTGACGATGTTTATCATCATCGTCAACATCGTTGGATGGAAAAATTCGAAAAAAAATCTGAGAAAATTCCAAAACGTAAAATGAAGAAATAAAACTTTTTTGTACTTGGACAAAAGAAAGACAAGGATGCGTTAAAAATTGCAGAGGGCAGAAAGAGATCGCTAGATATGATTGAAGAATTGAATGGAAGAAAACAAAAGCTGGCGATGGACTACCAAAATAGCCTCGATAGTCTTGATGAGCACACGGTCGTACATACAGGTCTGGAAACGACGGTGGTGGGGGATGGGTCGCTTAACGTCCAGTGTTTGTAGCTTCCATGTTTGGCCGCATGGTGCGCATTGGAAAAGGGATGTTGTGTGCCAGGGAGACTAGAGAGAAGGAGTGGACACAGCATAGGATATTAAGTAGTAACGGCGTCCCCCTCTGTAAAATCGCGCTCTGAATTAGTTAACCATTCTGCCACCAGTATCGCATGGGCCAGAAAGATCGTAGTTATAGTAATAAAATTAGTCCACATGATGAAAGTGACCGTGCTACCGCGCATGTGCAGTGCAAAGGAAAATTTTGTACGAACGTAATAAAATGAAAACTAGCATTGACAAATGTGGAAGAATGAAATAGTCAAGTTTCCAATTTGAAATTATTTCAAACAATGAAGCGTTCACGATTTAGCATTATACATTTTTATTTCACTCATGGTTAAATCAATTCGAGTTTAAATGATCACATCATTATTTTTTAACATTTTCGAAACTGTGTTTTTTATAATAGAAACATAATGTCGAGAGCTTGGCTGCAATCATTTCACAAACAAAAAATATATTACAAAGATTCTGGATGTATGCACTGATTTTTATTCAACTAAATTGAATAAAATTATTTTAGTTAGCAGATAAATTCATTTACATTGCACATTAATAAGAAAAAAAGTTTTGCAAACGTAAACGGCACTACACGAATTTTGACATATTGAGGTTAGGGAATAAGTAGTAACGGCAGGATGTCTGATCTGAATAAACGCATATAGCTATGATCTTTCGGATCACAACGCCATCTATTTTGGCCCGGATTTCGTGTACATTTCTAAAGCACGCTGTGTCCACTCCTTCTCTCTAGTCTCCCTGATGAGCAGCTAAGAGCGATTCATTAAAAATAGAAAAAAAAATAACCGAAATTTTTTGTTATTTATTAGTAGAGTTCGATGTATTAAGTCAATGTACATGTCATAAAAATATAGATCAATATTATAAAGTTTTCATTTTCATATTTTAAAAAGTGTTGGTTTTGAAAAATCTTTTCTTATTATTTGAGATATTTCACTCAACCGTAAGCTGTTCTTGTTTAGTCTATGGTTTTTACTTAATAATAAATATTTGATAAATATAGTGTTTTTCATTCAACCCTACTTTTTTGGCATATATGACATATGAGAAAAGCCCCTGGAATACTGGGAAAGTTTGACTGGAAAACCTAGAAAAGTCAGGAATTTCAAAATTAGCAATGCGTAACAACCCCTTCCGTGACATATGAGGGGGGCGGGGAACCCGCAATGTCACCAATATCAGGGGCAGGGGGAGGGAGAGCTTGAAAATGGCCAATAATGCATCACGTGATTAATGGACGCCCCCAAACGATTTGCATTAACTCAATTTTTTTTTAATAAAATGGGGGGTGGGAGGGGGCTTATCGGAGGTGGAATTACCATTTTGAATTGCCGTTCGGCTAGTCTCAAAGTCGGTCCAATTATTGGCTATTTCGAGTGAACTATGCGGCTCGGCTAACAATTTTTCCCGCGGTTTGAAATCATCTATTTTACCGCCCTAGTGGCGTAACATACAATTTTTAAGTTATTTAATAATGTATTCACCCCTCAACGATATAATTGGCTTGACCATGACCACCGAACGATTCCACATCAATTTAGCACATGGTCTAATTGATTACATCTAGGATATAAAAATCAATGTTTGTTTGTTCGTATTTAATGATCTGTCATACCGTTCATCTCATTGCGACAAAACTTTGTCAATTTATTGCTGGTATTTACGGAAAGGTTATAGGAATAGTAAAATTGATTTACATTATGCATCACGCATGTAATATCGGTAATTATAATTAAAAAATATGGGACATTCCATACCAATTCGACCTGGGTCTGACCCTTGACCCCTCAAATTTGGTTCCCGATTTTTCCTATCATTGCTCTCACTCTATCAAGCAATTACAATTTTTTTCAGATTTTTCAACATAAATTTGAACGCGTCATGAATTTTTGAATTTTTTTTTTGAACACCTCGATGGTCGTAATTGAAAAATCTGGAAAAATTCTCAAAAATACAGTGTCAGATATAAACAATGTTGGCGTAAAATTCATAATGTCTGGGCTTTTGCTTCAACCAGTTGTTTAGATTTTTGAGCAAAAAAAATGGAAAAAAATAAGACCCAGAGGTCAATTTATTGTAGACTGTTGCTCGAAATTTTGTATGCATAATACCAGATTTTTAAAAAAATTTCTTCGATTTTTCTGAAGTGTATTTTGTAAATTTTGCATTTTTTTTTGTCATCATGGGTGACAAAAACCCTAATTAGGGATTTGGAAATGGTGCGAATTGCACTAACAATAAGCGTAAGATGCCCGGATACGAACCCGACCACTTTCGATTTCGCTGCATTTTTAAATCTCTTTCTACTCCACTAAAGACAGTTCTCAGAAATTTTTTGAATTTTTTCACCCAACCAAAAAATAGTTATGAATTTTTCAAGGAAAAAGACTTTTTTTTTTAATAAACTATAAATTTATCAAAAACTGACTTATTGGGACAACTTTTTTTTTTGAAAATTTTTGATTTCAAATGTGCTTTTCAAAAAAAAAATAGAAAAAAATTATTATCGTTTTTTTTTCCATTTTTGGGAAAAACCAAAAATTTCTCGATGATTACCATTTTTTTTTTTAATTTTTTGTAAATCAAAAACTTTGACATTTTATACTCATTCTCAAATTTTTTTTAGAGAGGTTTTCTTTCGATTTATATTTTTTGTTTTTGATTAAAACAAGAAATTTCCAATTATGCTTAATCCTTATAACACTATTTTGGAAATTGATGGAGATATTTAAAGGACCTTAGCGTGCAAGAGAAAAAATATATATGGGCAGATCCATTACTTTTCGACGAAAGTGTGCGCGCTTAGGTCAGCGATTTTGATGCTGATTTTTTCCTTGGAAGTACATCAGAAAAGGAGATGATCCTGAAAATTTGAGCCCGATTCGATCAAACCCGGCCGTTGGAGAATTTTTTTAAATTTCAAAAAAGTCGGTTTTTTCATAATTTTCAAAAATTTATATTTCAGCCACTATATCACTTAGAGATTTCGTTTAAGCGGCATTCTTTTCGGTGAACGTCCTACTTTTAAGAAAAAAATATAAAGTAGTGATAAACTCAAACCCGGCTCTGTTGGAAGGTATCAACTGAGCCGGATCTGAACTCACTGAATCACCAAAATTTTACATGTTTTTGAAATTCTCCCAAACCTACCAGTTGCCGAAAGGAGGGACAAATAACGGGTGTTTTTTTTTGTGAGAGTGTATTCTGTTGATATCTGCCCTAATTTTTCCCGATTGCTACGATTTCGTCACTGCAGAGCCATCCAAAGATGATCGATTTTTCAAAAATCGCTATGTTTAGATAGCTGTCATTTTTTTCTCCGAACTTCGATTCCCTTGAAATTTACAGGAAAATTGCTTTGATATGTCCCAAAGAAGCCCTGAAAATTTCAACTAGGGAATCGAGCTTGAATCCGAGTTATGAATTTTCGAACATTTTGCAAGTAATATCTTAAAAAAGAACGCCAAGTATTAAAAGACGCGACCTTCATTATAAAATAACCATTCTGTAATTTATATTATTTGTTTTGTTTTACGGAAAATACGGAAAATAAAAACGGATTAAAGCGCGCGAATAGAGCGCGCGTAGACGGCAATACATGCCGGTATCGTCTACGCGTTGAGAAACGAGAACGAGAGAGAACGCGCCATGCCAAGGAAGAGGGAACGCGCAGCCGCGTGCTGTCTCTCTCACTTAGCGGCGCGCGAGAAATGGGGGTAGCCTCGTTCAGCGGGAACTGGGCGAAGAAGACGGGACAAATGTCACGTTTCACGCAAAGGACGTAAGTCCAATGTAAACAAACGCTCATTACGCCTTTCTGACTCCAAGGGACAGAAGTTCCCAAAACATTCGATTTTAATTCACAAAATTATGATATCTCGTGATTGGCTGAACGGATTTATTTGCAACAAGGATCAATAGAAAGTGAAAAATCGGAAAAAAATCGTTACCGATATTCAGAATTTTTACGTAAACGGTTGGACCGTGAGAGCGATTCGAAAACTTTATGACGTCATAAAACCGGCACATTCGAGTATATAAGAGTGCGGCAGGGCTCGCGCTGGCATTTTTTCTTTTAATACTTGGCGTCGAGCCGCTACCGCGTCTCTGGATATATATATAAATCTGTTCGCTAAAAAATGTTTGGCCGCTTTTCAATCGGAAACGACTGAACCGTTTACAATGATTCTTGCACGAAATTAAAGATCACGATTCAAACTGAGTTTGTGGTTTTGTAAAATTTCGTTATCTTAATTTCAACGGATATGCAAAAGAAAAGTTTAACGATTTCGTTCAATTTCTAATTTCGTTCAATTCGAAGGAATTGAACGAAATGCGAACGATATGCGGCGGGCGAAGCCCGCAGTCACATCAAGTATCTCATACGTCAAATGAATCATTGATTTTTTTATAGTCAGAATTAAAATACCCAATTTGACTATTTCATGTTATTGTTCTTATACTGCTTATTTCAGTGGCGCATGAAGTAAATGTTCCGCGTTTAAGAGCACTGCGATCATACTAACATTGTTTGAGTGTATGCTGGAAGTGGTGCTGAAGCTATTTTATTAAGTAATTCATCCCTATGGTGACGTGATTGAGGTACTTGTATGGCACCCCTACCGCCAGCGAAAAACATCGTTACTCGAACGTTCTCAAAAAAATTTTTGGCTGATTTTTTGGTGAACTAAGTGAAGAAGATATCTTTCTTTTACGTTCGAGTAACGTTTTGTTCCGCTGGCGGCAGGTGCTACACAAGTACCTCGCAGTCACGTCACCATAGAAATGAATTACTTAATAAAATAACTCCAGCGCCACCTCCAGCATACACTCAAACAATGTTAGTATAATGGAAGTGCTCTTCAACGCAGAATATTTACTTCATGCACGAAAATCCCGACATCTATTTTTTATTATTTCAGACTTTTTAAAGTTTACTACTATTTTTAGACCTCTGTGAATTTGGCTGACTGATTTTGGATTTTCGAATTTTTTTTAACGTAAATCGTTTGTCGGGCTCTTGTCGGTGATTGTCGGATCAAAATCGGCGTCTGTCGGAAATAAGTTAAATGGGAAAATCAAAAACAAAAATCTATGTGAAGTTGGCCGATTTTTTTTCAATTTTGAGATATCAGAAATTTTCAAAAACCTGATCGAAGCGCAATCGTTTGTCGGTCACGAATTTTATTGATAAAAGGTTTGTCGGATTCCGGTTCATTAGAAAAATACGAAAAAATCATTTCGTGTTGTGTCAGCTGACTTTTTCCAAATTAACTGATAATTTATACTTTTCGAAGTCAGAATTAAAAAGAACAGTATGATCAACATTTATACAAGTTGGCAAAATCCGAAATCGACTTTTTAAAGCGATAATTTGACAATTATGGTTTTTTTTCATAATGGAAAAAATGAATTAGAAAAGTTTTAAAATTTTCACATAATATTTGTCCTCGGGATTGAATCTTTTTTCTGTATCTGACAATATTTTTATTGAGTATTCTTAGAAATCGAAATAATATTAAACGTTAATTATTCGTATAGAAGATTAAAAACATATACACTACCGTCGGAAAGTTTCCGGACAAAAGTCGGAAAAAGTTGCCACACTCTTTTTCATGTTATTCCGTCGATAACGTAGATAAATTAATTTAATAAACGGCATTTTGAAGGGAGAAATCCCATTTCATTTTGCTTTTTTGAAAAATTTTTGCGATTTTTTTACGACTAGGACGTCATTTTGAAAACGACCATTTTTCGTCTTTTTTTCCTTTTTACAGAGCGACCGCGTTTTCAGTAGAGATTTTTTTTTTTTTCAATTTCTTTGACCTGATCTTGAAAAGGCAAAACTCAAGCTTCAATTTCGTTTTTTATTAAATCCGTTACGATGTTTTTTAAAAGTTATCATGTTTTTGGCAAAAAAAGACGGAATTCAGTAATTCCTGCGTAACACGAAAACTATCACATTTAGAAAAAAATCTTAGAGGAGTGAAAAGTTGCCTCTGAGATTGTTCTAGTCACTCGATTTTTTCAGATTTTTTTACGAAATTTTTTTTTCATTGATTTCAGCCGAACTCCAGGTTATCAATTTCCGTAATTTAAAAACTATGGGTTTTTTCACCAAAAGTCCAAGGACAAAAAAGTTTTATTTCTTCATTTTGAACGTTTTGGAATTTTTTCAGATTTTTTTCGAATTTTTTTATCCGACGATGTTGACGATGGTGATGAACATCATCGGAGAAAAAAATCTGAAAAAATTGCAAAACGTTCAAAATGAAGAAATAAAACTTTTTTGTCCTTGGACTTTTGGTGAAAAAACCCATAGTTTTTAAATTACGGAAATTGATAGATCTGGAGTTCGACTGAAATCAATGAAAAAAAAAAATTTCGTAAAAAAAATCTGAAAAAAATCGAGTGACTAGAACAATCTCAGAGGCAACTTTTCACTCCTCTAAGATTTTTTTCTAAATGTGATAGTTTTCGTGTTACGCAGGAATTTCTGAATTCCGTCTTTTTTCGCCAAAAACATGATAACTTTTTCAAAAAAAATCGTAACGGACTTTATAAAAAACGAAATTGAAGCTTGAGTTTTGCATTTTCAAGATCAGGTCAAAGAAATTGAAAAAAAAAAATTTCTACTGAAAACGCGGTCGCTCTGTAAAAAGGAAAAAAAAAGACGAAAAATGGTCGTTTTCAAAATGACGTCCTAGTCGTAAAAAAAATCGCAAAAATTTTTCAAAAAAAGCAAAATGAAATGGGATTTCTCCCCTTCAAAATGCCGTTTATTTAATTAATTTATCTACGTTATCGACGGAATAACATGAAAAAGAGTGTGGCAACTTTTTCCGACTTTTGTCCGGAAACTTTCCGACGGTAGTGTATAATGTAAGAAAGATGAACGACTACGAGAAAAAAATAGTGTACTCTTTGAAAGAAAGATAACGAATCGGCGAAGTTGTTTCGTTTTTCTAAAATAATAACTGCCATCAATGAACTCGGCGGATGGGTTGTTGATAAACTTATTCATAAAAAAATTGGTTTGAAACTTACAAAATATTTATTTTAATATCATAAAAAAGTACTAAAGTGGTGAACAGATACAACGCATTTTTAACATTCTTTTTTGGTTTTCTAATTGGTACAGGTTCCATGCAGTTTTCGATGTGTCATAAAGTTGGAATCAACGAAACTAACAAAAATTTCGGAGGGATTAAGCGGTACTAAAAAGTACTTAAAAAAACTAAACAAATTATTTTCAAGTGATTCGCACCCTCGAGATCTTTTCTCTGCGGAGTAGAATTCCACATCATTGCTTCACTTTTTTTGTGACAATAAGCTTTTTCGTCTGAGAGTCAATATACTATTTAAAAAAACTGTCGTGAAAGCACTTACGACAAATTAAAATCATGGCGTCCCTCAAAATCAATTATACCTACGTACGAGAAAAGATTGTACGATGCACTTTCCTGATCCATTATCGAATGTAAAATGAAACAATTTTATTCAATACTAGTTGGGCCTGCTATGCAGGCTTCGCCCGATTAGGCTCTGGACAATACGTAACAGTTTGAAAAAAAATCAGCTGACACTACACGAAATTATTTTTTTATATTTTTCTAATGAACCGGAATCCGACAAACCTTTTATCAATAAAATTCGTGACCGACAAACGATTGCGCTTCGACTAGGTTTTTGAAAATTTCTGATATCTCAAAATTGAAAAAAAATCGGCTAACTTCACATAGATTTTTGTTTTTGATTTTCCCAATTAACTTATTTCCGACAGACGCCGATTTTGATCCGACAATCACCGACAAGAGCCCGACAAACGATTTACGTTAAAAAAAATTCGAAAATCCAAAATCAGTCGGCCAAATTCACAGAGGTCACAATTCGGACCGCAGCCTATAAGTGACTGTCATAAAGTTACCCGGGCAACTTTAAATTTTCCGCTTTTTTATAATAAATATTGCGAGGTGGTCTCATGGTGGTTATTTGCTGGTAGCGTAATTCAAACATTTGGTAACGAGTTCAAGAATGGAAAATAAATCGTTAAACGTTTTGTTCTCTCAATATTTCATCGGAACCCCACAGTTGTAGAAGACACGTGAACACTGATCGGAGTTTTGAGCAAAAAAAGTTGAAAAAAATAATGTCGAACAAAAAATTGAAAAAATTCTGATGTCTTTGGAATTGAAAAACGAAACATTTTTTTATCTTGAAATTTTATCAAAAACCCCATATAACGACGATCAATTTTTCAGAATTTTGACTGGAATCAGTTAAAAAAAAAAATCGAGAAAAAGGTCGGGAAAAATTCTGATCAATTCAGCAAAAACAAGCGCATTATTTTTACTCTTTGAGATTTTTTAATTTGCAAATTTTGTCTTTTTTCGCTAAAAATGATATAACTACGAGAAAAAAAATTCATACAGAACTTTTTTAAAAACGAAATTGAAGTTTTCCCTGCCCCTAATAAAGTCCCGGTCGAAATTTGTTACTCCAAACGCAGTCCAATTGTAAATGTAAAAAAAATAAATGGTCGAAAACGGTCGTGTGCAAAAGGATGTATAGCGGATGTAAAAACTATCGTAGAAAATTTTCAAAAAAAATGCAAATTAAATAGGAATTCCTTCCCTTTAAATTGCCATTTGTTAAACTTCTTCATCTATACTGTCCACAAAATGGCATAAAAAATGGCTCCGAAACTTGTTCGCAATTTTGTCCGGAAACTTTCGACGGGTGTAGTGTACAGAAGTATATAATTGCTTCATATAAGATTCAGCTAATTTGGGCTAAAACAACTCATTAACACGCAGTAAAATGTTATTATATTAGCCTGTGTAATAAACAACCAAATTAAGATTGATTTGAAGAAATGTCAATGCTTTTTTTAGTCACTAGCTCTTTTTTATTCCTTAATCTTTTCTATACTTATTGCATGTCTTTAGAGTTTCGAGTGATAGTTTACATTGCGATTTCGACGCTTTCTTTAAAAAAAAAAAAAAATAACTACCTGAAAAAGCGCCGAATAATTAATTTATCGACAAATTTATTGTTCATTAATTGTATATACCGGGACCAGAACCGACAAACATCGTCATGAAATCATGAAATCCATAACCGACTGTAATAATGTTCATCTTCACATAAAATTTTGTTCTTATTTATGTTTTATAGTAAACGAAAATCCGAAAACTGTTTTATCATAAACGCAGTGGCTGATAAATGACCGCGCTTAATTAAAATATGTAATAATATTTTATAATTTGGAAAAAAAAACTGGCTGATATTGCACGAAATGATTTTTTCATATTTTTCTAATGAACCGGCATTCGACAAACCTTTTACTCATAAAATTCGTAACCGACAAACGATTGCGCTTCGATTAGGCTTTTGAAAATTAACGATATCTGAAAATTTAAAAAGAAACAGCTAACTTCACACAGATTTTTGTTTTCAATTTTCCCAATTAACTAATTTCCGACAGTCGTCGATTTTGATCCGACAATCACCGACAAGCGACTGAGCGAAACACTGAGCGTAAAAACACTAACAACGTTCTTGCTGCGACGAGAATGCGCGTTTAAATTTCAATTGAAGTAGAAAATTGTGCTCATGATACTAAAAAATGAATTTCACTAACACACTCTGTAGTTAGTCCATCGATACAAATGTTGTCATCGTTTATCATCAAGATCAAATAGCATTTATGTTGCGCGGAAAACATAACCTCCAAAGAATATTTACAATTTTTTGTAAACTTCGGATCGAGTAATTTCCGATGATATGAAAAACTCAAAACGATGTTGGAAGGACTCGTCGCTTGGGTACTCAATAATTATTTGGGGAAATATGTCGAGAATTTAAACACCGATCAATTAAGCATTGCATTACTGTCAGGTGAGATCATTTTATTCTTACTCTTTATTCATCTAAATTTAATCACATTTTAGAACAAGCCCTTTGTCTAGTATCTTCTAGAATCGCCTAAATTTTTTTTTTTTTTCAAGTCACCAAGTCCATAAATAAAAATTTTTTAAATTATGCCCTTTTTCAATCAAGAAATAAAAATTTGAGAATTTCATGCATAATTTTATTTCCAACTTCCAAATACAAGTGCTGTGAGAGTACTGCGTTAAGTTTGTTTTGTAATATGCATACAGTAATCTTTTAATGATACTGAGGAGCATGCGGCTTTTTTATGTTAAAAAAATGTAAAGAAATACTGTATGTAATGTAACTCAGTTTACTATTTATTGAGAATTGGGTAAATTTATAGAAGATGAGCCTCACCTCTGATCTTGCTGATTTTCCAATATGTTATTTAAGGCATCCTTCAGAGTAATTTGGTATATCATTTTATATAGGGCTACCTGATAGTTTTGGAGAAATAACTCTTTTTCACAGATATTGTCATCCTCATTAGGTTTCAGATTTGGTCTCCCTGATGCTTTGTGCTATGGCTATAAAGGAAATCAGCTTCAATGAAAAAAAATCCTTCAGGTGTGGTTACATGCAGGGCTTAAATAGCATTGAATCATTGTAATACTATACTATTTAAGAGTTGAAATACTATTCACACCCTGTATGTAACCAAACGTAGAAAGTTTTATTTCTTTGAAGTCGTCTCTCCAGCGAGTAGCATCAGGGCCAAACCTGATAGTTTCGGAGATATACCTCTTTTTCATATTAGGACTGGTGATGACCGATATATATATATATATTTATTCTGTACATTCTGCTCCTTATCTTTGAGTTTATGAACACATTTTGTCTTATGATATATATACATATATTTATGCATGCGCCCACGTGTGTATGTATGGGTGTTTATGAACACAATCTGGTTCGGTCTTTGGGACTTTTCACACCGGACAGACGACTTTGAAGGAATAAAACTTTCTAGGTTTGGTTACATGCAGGGTTTGAATAGTATTTCAACTCTTAAATAGTATTAAAACGATTAAATACTGTTTAAACCCTGCATATAACCAAACCTGAAGGATTTTTTTTCATTAAAGCTGATTATATCTTCAAAACTATCAGAGACCCCCATATAAAATGATATACCTAATTACTCGGGAGGATGCTGGGAATAACATTAAAAAATTAGCAAGATTAGGGGTGAGGCCTGTCTTCTATGAATTTACTAAGAATTGTAATTTTGTATTTTTGTATTTGTATTATTTTTGTATTTTTCTGCAGACCAATCTATAAAAAACTTCATTCGTGACGTGTGGTATTAATTATTTTACCAACATTACAGGGGAAGTAGAGCTTGAGAATTTGCCACTGAAGCGTGAAGCCCTGAGACACATTGGGTTACCAATAGAGGTTAAAGCAGGGTTTATCGGTAAAGTAAGATTGCAAGTTCCAGTGCGGCAGATAAGGACAGCATCTTGGGTGATTGCGATAGAACAACTTTATCTCGTATCAGGACCAATCTGTTTAGATGAGGTAACTTCAAAGTCAAGTCAATTTTCCAATTCAATAATAATGGTAATCCTAGCTTTTTTCTGGGTGGTTCAAACTCTAGCTTTCGATATCCATGAATTGTGTATCAAAATGGCTCAATGAGGATTGGAATACGTAAAAGGCGTGCGAATCTATACTCAAGAATGCCCGAAAAATGAAAAAAAAAAATTCAAAAAATGTTGCCGTTCGAGGTGATAAAGTTTATTAATGAGTAATACAATGCTTTCAGTATGACTCGGAAGTTGAGGAGCAAGCTCTTCAGGAGTATAAACTCGGTCGACTAGATTCCCTCGAAGCCAGATGGCGAGCACATAAGGAAACGGATCCTGGTTATTACGCAACCAGTTACAGTTCGTGGCTTAATTACGGTACATCTTTAGTTACGAATATCATCGAAAATCTGCAGCTCAACATAAAGGATGTGCATCTACGATATGAGGATGATGTCACGTTTACGGATGGTAATAAACGACGCATTCAGCAATTTCAATGCATTCGTATTCAAGAAATAACCTGCCTATTAACGTTAAGATATTTTTTCACTCAGAGATAAATGATTAAATTGATGATGAATACTTATGTTTTTTTTGTTCGTTTAACAAGTGAACATAAAAACAAAGGTGAAAATGAAATAATTGAGAATGTATTTTTGAATAAAAATGTTTTATCAGGTACTGGAATAGCTTTGGGTGTGACGATAAAAGGTTTAACGGCTCAAAGTTGCGACGCAAGCTGGTTGCCGGGATCAACATCATGGAACTTGACCGACGCATCCTACAAGCTAATGGAGCTAGATGGTTTATCGATTTATTGGAATCATTTGAAGAGCAAGAAAGATTATTTTGGTCGTTTGAATTTGGGAGATTTAGCGATGGCAATGAGCGACACGGGAAAAACATTATGGAAACATTTATTATTGCCGGTAAGCGCGAAAGCTCATATAAAAAGAGATCGCTCAGAAAATCCTTTGCGATCGACAACACGACCAAGGATAGTGCTTGATCTTCAATTGGATCAAGTACCGATGTCAATTACGGATGAGCAATACGATCAAATAGTGAAATGTATTAGAGAATTGGAAGAAATAGATCGTTGTAGAAGACAGCGGCGATGTCGACCGAACGTTTCAATATCGCAGGCGGCAAAAGAATGGTGGAAATATGCGGCACGTTGTCACATCGGGAAAGATACCCTAAATCAAAAAGTCACATGGGACGACGTTATACGGCGCGGCAACGAGAACGTTGCTTACGTCGAGGCTTATACAAAATTATTGGAAAGTCCCACATCGATATTACCACCGGAAACGAAGCAAATGAAAGATAAGATCGAGCAAGAACGAACTTTTGATGATTTACGACTGTTACGGGAATTAGCAATGGCGAAAGTGAGACCAAGTTGGAAATCGATGGCTCAAGAAACACCTGGAGGAAAGGTTCCACCTGCTCGGGGTATCCTTGTTCAATGGTTCCCCCAATGGTGGGGTTGGCATTCGAAGAATTCTCAACCAAGTACACAATCTTCATCCTCGACTTTTGATGGTGAACTTCTGGACGTTCTGGCCGATACAATTGATGACAATACGCTACTACGACGCGACACTGTTTTTGGCCAATTCAATTTTACCCTTTCAAGAGGCGCAATTTCCGTGTGTACCGCCGCCGCTGACGTGGCCAACACCGACAATTATTGCATACCGAAAAAAGTGATGGAACTACAATTCGAACGAGTTGATTTGACTTACGAGTCTCGACCACGTTCGGGTTCTCACAAATTTTCCATAAGCCTTGGAGCCCTTTATCTCCACGATTTTCTCACAGATAAGTCAATGTTTCCGATCTTGATACAACCGCAAACGGCACCGGGCTCTTCGTCCCGTTTACGGACATCGTCGGATAAACTGGTAACCCAAACTTCAGAGCCCTTGTTCGAGATGATTTACGAAAAGAAACCGTTGCACATCGCCGTCGATCATTTACTCCATGTAAATTCACGATCCCTCGACGTTGTTTGGAATCCTCAAGCCGTACAATGGCTCAAAAGTTTCATAAGCAGACCACACAGAAACTCATCGAGTCGCCATATACAAGCGATGAAACGACGAACTCGTCGTCAAATAATGAAAAATTGGGAACAAATACTCGAAGGTGAGGTTGTTTATCGGTCCTCGTGGGATTTGCAGTTCAAAATATCAGCCCCGCAAATATTGCTCGTGGAGAGTTTTACAGATTGTAACGCCGCGGTGGTTGTCGTTGATTTTGGAAGATTACATCTAACGAATAACATTAAAAACAACGGACCAGTGATATTTCGCCCCGGTTCACCGGGTGGCGAGGAAGAGGAGCAGAAGAACAAGTATGGAGAGGAGGAGGAGGAGGAGGACGCTGAGGAAGATGAGAGATTCGAAACACCATGTTCGACCCCCCCGGGAAGTCAAGAAAACGGTTCGATTGATGATTTTGAAGGTTTTACCGAAACCGCGTTTCATCACAAATTGTATGATCAATATTCCGTTGATCTTTCCGATCTTCAAGTACTCGTTGCTAAAGTTAAAGACAACTGGAAGCACGCGCGTACGCGTGGAATGTCATCGCTCCATGTCCTCGAGCGTTTCAACATAACATTGCAGATCGAGAGACGATTGGTCAGTACGACAGATCCGCAATTTCCATCGATCACCATCTCCGGCAATTTGCCGAGACTTGTTGTTCACGTCAATGAACAAAAAGTCGAGGCAATGAGAACGATGTACGAGAGATTGTCGAAATTTAGTGAGATAAGCGGAAACGGATCGCGAGCGGAATTTACGAGCTTAAATTACGAGCCCGAGAGTCCGAAGAAAATTCACGATCGGAATTCGAGCCATGCTATGATGGTCCAATTTATAGTCGATCAAATGACCTTCGAGCTTCAATCGCGGGGACGTAGCGTCGCTGAGCTACAAGTTTCAGGTGTAAAGACTGCATTAAGCAAACGACCGGCTGATATAAGCGCTTCTTTATCGGTTCATGGTTTGTTATTGGTCGATGCTATGCAAGAATTTGGGCCGGATTTCGAATTGCTCGTGGCCAGTCACAAGCACGTTGGTATGGACAGTGTTTCCGGTAGTTTAAGAGATTCTGAGCCAACGTCTCCGGTCTCACCGATTTCTCCTGGTTCACCCGATCCAACCGTATCTCGCAAGCTCACATCACCGGTTGCTCTTACACGCGCGCTCTCCAGTTTAGCCCGTGATGTGAAAAATTCTTCATCACCGAAAAACAATTCCCTTGTTGGACTCGATCAATTGGATTCCGAAGCCTTAATAGTCATCGAAGTCATCGTCGTCGAGGACGATCCAACCGAAAAACTACGGGTGGCTAACATACAATTTAATAATCTCGACATAATCGCCAATCAAGAAACAATCGTCGAATTAATGGGTTTCGCCAGAAGAATTTTTCCAACCAGCAAACCACATTCTAAACGGATCGAGAGAACCGATTCTATTACAAGCTTGCCGATTGAAACAAAAGTTCCAACGAGAACCGAGATTACATTTGATTTCCATCGATTAAATGTTCTTCTTTTACGAGCGATAGTGCAGGACAGTCATTTGGTGGGACGGAAAATAGCAACGGCAACGATGTCCGATGCCAGGATTCAAGCTACACTCGCGAATAATACATCGATTCTTGGGTCTCTCGGGGGTCTACAAGTTTTGGATCAAACGCTAATCGGTAAAACTCATCAAAGAATAATAAGCGTTGGACGGGATCCAATAGCGGATCCACCGGATCATCAGATCGAGCATTTCTCCAATTTGTCCGATCAACCGGAAGCGTTTAGATTTTCAGCCTCAAGAAGTTCGAGCCATTCCGAAAGTCTCGAAGGAGTTGAAACCAGCGCTGTAATATCGATAAGGGTGGGTAGCGTTTGGTACACTCATGCTCCACATTTGATCTCAGAATTGCGATCCTGCGCCGACGAGTTCAAGCAATATCTAAGCAATCTCGCGCGACACATCAGTGCCGCAGCTACCGATATGGCGATAGGTCTGGTGCATGCCGAAGATTGGACTGTACCACAGAGAAGACGTTTGCCAAGCGTATCGATCGATGGAAACGAAAATCCGAGTGTTTTGCGCTTGAAACTCGACCTTGTCCTTGACAGCCCGGTGCTCGTTGTACCACGCTCATCCGCTAGTCCACAGGTATTCGTCGCCCATCTTGGTACAATGTCATTGCAGCACGAACCATCGAACGAAACCACGCACAAGCATAAATTGTCTCTCGAAGTAAGAGACATGAATCTATATTCGCTTGATGTTACGAGAAAAATGAATCAAATCACGAGTTTACCGATCCGATCCGAAGATATGTATTGCTGTGAAGAATCCGGCAAACCTGTGTTGCATGATACCATAATAAAAGTTACGATTGAACGTGAGTTGCCGAAAAATTTCGTTAATCAGGATATTCTTTTGGAACAAGAAACCATGGAAAATCCAATATTACATATTCATGGAATCGTCGTAACTCCCCTTCAGGTATCGTTGTCACGTGGTCAATACGAACAACTTCTAGACACAATAAATCGTGTGTTCTCAATGCCAAGAGCCACCGAGCCAAAAGAGCCACAGAACTTTTACAGATCGGCGGGGGGCACCTATTATTCCGATAAGTTTGATCTTTCGATTAAGGCACTCTTTGAACTTCCTACGTTGAGCGTGGAATTAAAGCAAGATCGTTCGGAGCAGCCTCTCGTTGAGATGTCAATGTGTGATTTCGTGGCCAAATACGAAAAACTACAGAAAAAAGAATCAACGATGCAGGTATCGTTGCGTTCGTTGTTGGTCGAGGATCTTTTGTGTCCGATTGGATCGAGGCATCGTTACATGATGCAATCATCAGCACCTACGAGAGCGGCCAAATTGCCAGTCGGTGTTTCTAAGTCTTGTCCCGATTTGGCGCTTAATCGTCATTGGAAAAGTTTTCGCGGTAGTTTACCCGACAGATTGGAAACTGATACGCTTTATGGTACGATACCACCGCATTGGAGAACAGCACCCTCAACTACGGACACTCCGAATACTCCGCCACCCTCACCGGGTGCCGTCACTACTGAGGAAAATCTTGTACTTCTGAGTTTCACCATGACGGAGAAAGAGCCTGGATCGGACGGGCAAGCTGTGTACAAACATTCGATTGGCATTGATTTTAATTGCCTCGATCTTGTCATAAGCGTCGAATCTTGGATGATCGTGTTAGACTTTTTTAGTATTGGAACCTCGACGAACGCCCATTCGCGAATGACTCCTCACCAGACGAAAACAACATCAAGAGCGACGATGACGACGACGACGGCGACAACAACAACAACAACAACAACAACAACAACAACAACAACAACGACTGCAACAACGGTTACTGAACAAGAGGATAATCGGGATATTCAATCAGAAACTGATATCGAAGTTAGATCTTTGACTCTGGTGCTGACACAATCCGATCGTGAAATCGCCAAAGCCAATGTTTCAAATGCTAATATGCATATCCTCAAAGACAGCCGAAGAACAAAAGTCTCAGGTTCGTTGGGATCCATGTCACTATTGGACTTGACACCGCATGGAAGATTTTATCGAGAGAGATTCTCCTCGTCCGGGAGGAAAGCATTTAATTTTCAATATTCCAGTTACACAGATTCACGAAAAATGCCTTACGATGCTCAACTCAAACTCCACATGTCCGCGGTTCATTACGTTCACACACAAAGATTCGTTGCGGAATTACAATCCTTCTTTCGACACTTTTCACAATTGCGAGCAGTCATGGCGAATCTACGGAACGATGGAACTGTTATAATGATCAATGAAAGAAACACGAGATTGTCATTGGAATTACATGCTGGTGCACCGGTTATATTATTGCCGGTAAGTTCTAGATCGGATGAGTTGATATTGCTGGATTTGGGCGAATTAACGGCCCACAATTCATTCAGCAAATCGGTGATTGATAAAAAATGTCTTTTGGATACAATGCACCTGGAGCTCGTAAACATGGACGTTTATACCGCTAAACGATTGAGATACGAGGATCAGAGCGAAAACGTCGATACACTCGTGGTCGGTGGTTTTTTGTTGGAAAAACTGGGACCATCGTTGCTCATGGAAAAGTGTCATTTGAAGCTTGGTATGGAGAGGAATCTCGATACTTATGTCAGTCGAAGTATTCCCGATTTGAGCGTACATGGAACATTGTCGACGATGAATTGTGCTCTTGATCCGGCTCAGTACATGCTTCTACGTGGCTTCTTGTCTTACAATGTTGGCGAAAATTTGGACGACATACGTTTTTTCGTTGAGGATTCAATGGACACACCGGATTATCCTGTAGTAACAATGATCGAAACTACGACGAGCGTATGGACGAAATCTTGTATAATTCTAGACATTGTCAACGTGACTTTGAAGCTCCATCCTAATCACGGTATAGCAGCTTTGGCATGCGTTAATTTTATTAAATCACGATTAACGCTGGATTCTTTGAGCGATGGGTCACAGGATATTGATCTGGTATCGCAAGAAATATTGGTGACCGATACTAGATTCCAGGACGAGCCAGTGAACAAACGTTCGAACGTCTTTACGAACATTCTCCAACCGTTGAAACACTTTGACGGAGTTGACGATCGCGTTCAAGCGGAGGTACATCATCGAAGACGCAAAAATAATTCAGCTACCACGATATTGTTGCACAGTATGAGATTGACAGCTATTCTCGATTGGTGGGAAGCAGTCAGAGACTTTCTGATCCTAAACGCGCCTGAACCCGAGCCTATTTCCGGGATCGTGAAAGCTCTTATGACGCAGGACAATGAGAATATTTTACAGACCGATAGTGCGGTAGCTCCTTTCGAACTAAAGCTCAATATAACGGATTCGGAATTGGTCGTAGTTGAGGACACATCATTGTGGGACACGAACGCTGTTATATTGAAATGCACCGCTATATTGGCTTATCGATCGGTTCCTCTCGATGGTGAAAAACCACTGTCCTGCAATTTGTCACATTGCGAATTGTTCTCCTGTATTCTTGGAATGGAAGAGGAGACAGCTTTGTCTATAATCGATCCGGTTGGCGCGAGCTTAGAATTGAACAATGACAGATGTTTAGAAATTCAATTGCAACCGTTGAGTGTGAAATTGAGTTATCATGATGTGACCATGTTCGTGCGGATGCTGAGGTCATTACCTAAACAAACGCTTTTGGCAAAAAAAAAATCACGCGGACCACCCGCGAATGCCAAAAGCCACGTTATGAAACTTTTGGCGCTGGGCTTTGCTGAAACCGATTGCGAGGCAGCGCTGGATCGTTGCAACGGACAATTGGACGATGCGGCCCTATGGCTGACACAAAATGCCGTTCCAAGCACGGATACCTCTATGAACAACGGTCTTTTTTTTCATACGATCGAAGTCGATACTTCCTGCTTAAAAGTATGCATCATAGACGATTGTCGGGATGCTGATGTGCCATTGTTGGAAATAGTCCTTATAGATTTGTCATTGGGACAAACACTTGAAGGACCCGGCTCTTTGCGTGCAACCTTCGGTATCGATTATTACAATAGAGTTCTCAGTGGATGGGAACCTTTCATTGAGCCTTGGAAAGCGAATATAGAATGGGAACAAACGTTGGCCAATTCCGTCGCATCCAGAAGATTGCAGATAAACGTTCAATCGGACTATTCCGTTGACCTTAATGTGACTTCTACTTTCGTCCAACTCGTAGCTCTGGTCAAGCAAAATTGGACGCAGGATTATTATTTATTGAGTAAGGATTCCTCCTTCAGAACACCCAGGGAGAGTATTCAAGGTTATCGAAGACGCTCACCTTTCGTGCCATTTGCTCTTAAAAACGAGATAGGCTCGAGGCTCTGGTTCAAAACGTACATCGCCGTTGCCGATGATATGAGGGACATGGGTTTACACACCAAGACCCCGATTCCGGTGAAACGTGACGAAACTTGGTCCGAAGTGTTACCTGGTGGTACTGTACCATTCACGTTTGAGGAACGCGGCAAACTACGTCATCATTCGAGTCACATTGTCCGAAGACATCAAGTTGCTGTTCTCGTCGATGGCTGGAAACCTGTTGAACCCGTTACAATCGATAGAGTTGGAATTTATTTCAGACATGCAATCGCTGATACGGGGAATCGTACAAACCCGATGAAAACGAGACTCGTATTCGCCGTTGAACTCGAAGGGTCGGCCAGGAAATTGGTCACGATCAGATCGGCTTTACAGGTTTGCAATAAATTGTCATATCCCGTAGATGTGAAACTCGAAAAATTGCCACAAAACCATGTTGGCTATCAGGTACCTTATGCTTATTTGAGCGGGAAGAATCTTCAGATTCCGGCTCAATCAGTTATTTCGGTCCCTTTGATGCATACGAGTGTACAAATGACCGTGAGACCTCTGACGCCTGACAAAGCTTTTCAATATTGCCTCGAGCCCATTGAATGGACCCCGGTAAGAAAACCATCAGAAATTGTTGAGACTCACACGACTTGTCAAACGAATCAAAACGATATTTATCGTATTTGCGTAGCCGTTAGACGTGACAATTATCCGATTGATGCCAATCAAATGCTACCCGCACACACGATATCTCTGTTGCCTCCGGTCACGTTGATCAATCTGTTGCCTCACGAATTACTTTACGAAGTTGGCCCTGAAACGGGCAGGATTCCTCCAGGTGACAGTGCTGATTTGCACAGAGTCGATGTGAAAGAGCAACTCGAAATCGTCGTACAACTTGATGGATACCCGGGAACTGGCACTTTGCTTCTTGGACAAATGAACACTTCGTTCGTCGGTCGTATGCGTTTGTCCGACTCAGCAGGCAGAATATTGTTCCTATATGCCTCCATCGTTGTCGAGAAAGGATCTGCTATTAGAATCAATATTACCGCTCCTTATTGGATCATCAATAAAACTGGTTTACCTTTGGTTTTTCGTCAAGAAGGTGTGGGTTTGGAAGCAGCTGGACAATTTGAGGAACACGAAAAGGCCCGCATGGTTGCACCCTTGCTCTTTTCTTTTAGCGATGAAGAAGCCAGTAGAACCCTTGCTGTTCGTGTTGGAACTGGTGTTCATCCGAATGGCGTTGCACAATGGTCACAACATTTTCATTTGCAACTGGGTGTGCAGGTATATCGTGCTTTTGGTATAATTTAATTCCAACTCTGATTGAATTTTGGTAGCAGGAAAAAATCATTAAAGAAGACTATGTTCACAACATTTAAAAATCTGAGGCTTTTTAAATTTTTTATAGATAATCGTTCGTATAAATAAAATGATTTATCCTATATAGGTACATCGATTACGAGTCACTCTTCGCGATGGTAGGCCAGACGTTGTATATTTAATTGGTGTCACAACCCGGGCAGCGCGAGGGAAATACAGACCAACGACAGTTATCACTTTGTCGCCGCGATATCAATTGCATAACAGATCCTCGTACACATTGGAACTTGCACAAAGAAGTTTCACCACCACTGTTGTAAGTTTCGGTCATGGAGGATTATATTCTATTAACCATTCACTATTTCAACGTTCAAGGTATTCGTTCTAACCCGTATAATATTCTTTAACTTTTCTTTATTGGTAAATATTTTTAACAGAGTCATCCTGATGCCCAAGCAACGTACATTACTGCAATGCCCGATTGTCATATGCCATTTCATTGGCCACGTCTCGACAAAGATCAATTGCTTTGCGTACGAATACTCGATGTACCAAACTGTATGTGGTCTGGTGGTATAATATTGGATGGTAATCATTCATTGACCATAAACATACGAGACTCTGCAAGTAAAATGCATTTTCTCCGAGTAGACGTGGTTCTTCAGGAAAGTACATATTTCATCGTGTTCACTGATGCTGAGACGATGCCACCTCCAATAAGAGTTGACAATTTTTCGGAAGTACCTTTGGTCATTAACCAGGTAGAATATATGGCTTTTGTTGTTCATGGTTATATCACCAGAATTGTGCTTCTCAACCCGTATTATCGCGAGAGCGGATTGAAAATTTGTTGTAAAAATCGAAAAAAATTAATATCCGAGTGTATAAGGGTATCGTAGCGCTCGAGCCCGTGGCGGCTCATGATGATTTTTCATACTATTATTTAGGTCTAATTTGATCCAATGATTATTAATACCATTTACACAGACCTCTGTTTTGGAAAGTCTCCAATGGACTGTGAGGCCTCATTGTTCCGTTCCTTATGCCCTTGACGAACCAACTGAACAAGCTAATTTAACTGTAACTGCACCTGGTGGTGTCACTTTGTCCTACGACTTGAATATATTGGGCGAAAATCGTGGATTGACTTACGAAAATTTTATCTACATAGCGTTTACGGGTACGTCAATTTTTATCATTTTTTCAAATGCCTCATTTTTCTGCAAATGATAAAATGACCGTGCAAATGATAAAAATACGTAGTTTTAGCCAAACGAAATAGAGAGCAAGTTGATTGACATTACGAGAGCGATCAAACATTGTTTTATTTACTGAATCTAGTGACGCAAACGCTCTGATGAAAATTTAATACACATCATATATCTACATTCTTTTTTCTCGATAAACAGGAACTTTTAAAGACGACAGTGATCTGGGAACTGGTGAAAGAAGTTTAGATCCATTGGATGTCGAAACACAAAGATTAGTGTTGGATGCTGGTCCTGGGGGATGGGTAGCTCTGCGTCGGAAACAATACGGTGCGCGATCCCAATTATGGAGAATGACCGGTGATGGTCAATTACAGCACGAAGGTTCGTTTTCTGCTTAATAAATGAATAATAAAAATTTCTAATTTTTCACGAATCATTTGGATAGATTCTGGACGATATTCTATGCACGGATTCGTATAACACATAATACAAAATTGTTGTGACTAACTGAAATTCAAGAAAATATGTTTGCGATTATGAAATATTTTTACACCAAATTAAACAATGAGTCGACAGTGACAGATCTGCGTGAGAGGGGGGGGGGGTGCTTTGATGATCTCAGTTGAGCCAGTCCTCGATAGACTTCGCCCGAGGTAGGCCTCCACCAGCTCGTGCATCGATCACTGAGCGAAAGACCGTTTTTCTATCCTGAGTTTTCGATGGTGCTAATCAATTAAAACTCTGTAAAAGAAGCAGTCATCTCCATTGATTGGAAATTGGTAAAGAGGCGCTATAATAATGGGATGGGCTCGTAAAAACAAGCGCGGTACACAGGAATAAAGAAAAAAAAAGAAACTGCAATGAGACAAGTGTGAGTAGCACTCGCACCTCGGAAGTTTCGTACCACTAACTGGATATTCGCGGTTATGGGTACTACGCGTGGTTCCTAATCATCAAAATCCATGAATAATAATTATGAAATTCAAGATGACCTTGTCCAATATGGTGGCTTGAAACCGAAAATGATCTTGCATTTCCTACTTACCCGATCACAATCATCTTGTTCGATGGGATGTGTTTGATAAGCTATATATAGGGTTTTAGGGGTCGTCGATTACGAATCCGTTGTTAGATTTGCTGAATTCAAAATGGCGGATCCAAGATGGCGGAAAAAGTTTTCCGAATTCCAAATTTTTCCGTAAAAATTTGTTAGGATCAGATGTGAGGAACGAGCAGCAAATTTTTGTTGATTGAGAAAAACTGGAAAAAAAAACCGGAAACGGATGAAAATTAACTCGTTGTAAAATGTCAATTAAAAAAAAAAACAAGAATTTTAAATTGGAGTAAATTTAAGTAATCCGTCAGTGGGAGTTTGGTTAGGTTCGCTCAGATTGATAGGTACGTTAACTCCAAAAGTTGAGTTGAAAGAATACGAGGGTTCAAGACAAGTCGTACAAAAACAGAGGATAAAGTCATTTGTACGACGCGAGTGCACCCGGTCTTGAACCAACAATGAAAGGAGGAATTTTTCATGAATTTGTCTTAAAAGATTAAGTAAAACTGATACACGATGGGTCTGATCGAAGCGAGATTATGTCAGAAAGAGTTCGTGAGACGTGATTTGTCCTGATCGTGCATCTTCAAAACCATAAAAAAAGCAACGAAATACCTGAGTTCGATAGTGAATGACGATTGAGAGAGATGCAAATGTCCAGGTTCGATGAGGAAGAGATTTTCTTAATGATCGGTAGGTTTTCAACGGACCAACTTTTTGTATGGTTTGTTAAGAGCACTTTTATTTCATGTTTGAGAAAGAAAATTCAAGAAATTATTATTACATGAACGGACCCGATTCTTTGTCGCTCGCAATACAAGACTATATGATCCCACTGTTTTTCTTTTCGTTGCTAAGCGAAACTAAACAGTCATCAAAAGCGAATCTGTCATCGATTCGGCCCAATTGTCTGAAGTTATCGATGTGAGAATAATTCAGAGATATAACGTGAGACAGAGAGATTTATTTTTTCGAATATGAATTTATTTTAACATACTTTAAACAAAATTGGTAGGTAAAGGTTTCCCCAGGTGCTGATTATGAATCCGTTATCACATTTGCCGAGTTCGAAATAACGGTTTCATGATGACGGACAAAAATTTCCGAATTCCGTATTTT
The DNA here is from genome assembly GCA_037893425.1 of Campoplex nolae. Taxonomy (NCBI): domain Eukaryota; kingdom Metazoa; phylum Arthropoda; class Insecta; order Hymenoptera; family Ichneumonidae; genus Campoplex; species Campoplex nolae. The sequence continues at coordinate 78,568 of JBBLXU010002531.1, read as the reverse complement.
TCCGTAGAAATTGATAGGAAGATGTTTTCGAAGGGGCTGATTATGGATCCATCATCAGACTCGTCGAATTCAAGAAGAAAGCGGAATTTTGTAGTGAAAATACGCACAAAGGGAATTCTTTTTCAGAAAACAATCATAATTGAACAAAAACACACGGCAATTTTACCCCCACCACCGCGAATCGGTTTATTTAGAGAAAGTATAGTCTCGGTAAGCCTCGGGACAGCGGACGACAGAGCTGTCAATGTACTTGTCCCGAGACTCTACCAAGTCCCTTGATGTAGGGATGCAACATGAATATTTTAAAGTTTTAGAGTTGAAAAGATGAAGAAAAATATACATTGCTCAGCCACCAAAATACTTTTTCATTGCTCGGCTCTCACCACGGAGAGGTGAACGAAAGGTCGAGAGCTTTTTTTTTACTTTTTAGAATTTTTGGTTTTTTTAAATATTTTTCGTTCTGTTATTTTTCTTGAAACAACTGATATAAGCACCTTTTGGACCATCTGGATTGACATGCGACTTATTATATCATATTATTATTTAAATACAAAATAAAAAATCTGTTAAGAGCAAATAAAATACCAAAAATTCTAAAAAGTAGATAAAGAGGCTCTTGACTTTGCGTTCATCTCTTCGTGGTGAGAGCCGGCCAACGCAAAAGTACTTTGGCGGCTGCGGAATGTATATTTTTTCCTATCTTTTTACTTCTAAAGCTTGAAAATCTCCGTATTGCGTCCGTACATATGATTGTTTTCTAAAAGAAATATCCTTCGTGCGAATTTTCACTACACAATTCCGATTTCCTCTTGAATTCGACGAGTTTGATGATGGATCCACAATCAGCTCCTTCGAAAACCCCTTCCCATCAATTTTCACAGAAAAATACGGGATTCGGAAATTTTTGTCGGAATGTGTGTGACTGAAAGGATCAAGTATTGAAACGAAGTACTTTACTTCGTTAAGTAAAGTAAGTACTCACTTGCGTACTTTATTTCGTTAAGTTATGTAAGTACTTACTTGCGTACTTTATTTGATCCGAATCCCGACAATTCGTGCCGTTCCCGAACCGAACACGAAGCGACGACACGACCGCCAACATTTTCGGAGAGAAAATTATTGTAAAAATTACTATGGTACCATAATGTTAGGGTTCTATATCCAAATTCGAAATACACATCGTCGGATAAGGAAATTGGAAAAAAAATCTGAAAAAATTCCAAAACGTTTAAAATAAATAAATAAAACTTTTTCGTACTTGGACTTTGGTCGAAAAACCCATAGTTTTTGAATTACGGAAATTAATATAACTGGAGTTCGACTGAAATCGATGAAGAAAAAAAAATTTAGAAAAAAATCTGAAAAAAATCCAGTGACTGGAAGAATCTCAGAGGCAACTTTTCACTCTTCTGGGATTTTTTTCTAAATGTGATAGTTTTCGTGTTACGCAGGAATTTCTGAATTTCGTCTTTTTTCGCCAAAAACATGATAACTTTTTTCAAAAAAATCGTACCGCATTTAAAAAAAAAACGAAATTGAAGCTTAAGCTTTGCCTTTTCAAGATCCGGTCAAAGCAATTCGGAAAAAAAATTTCTACTGAAAACGCGGTCGCTCTGTAAAAGGAAAAAAAAAGACGAAAAATGGTTGTTTTCGAAATGACGTCCTAGTCATAAAAAAATTGAAATTTGAAAATTGCTTCCTCAAGATAGTCAAGATGCACGGTACTCAAGATGCACAGTGCTCAAGATGCACGATGCTCAAAGCTTACTCTATGAGGTGCTATATTTCTCATTTTGGCTTCCTCATAGAAGATGCTTTCAGCATTGTTCTAAAAGCTTGAGAAAGCAATTTCTTACTTTTCATTTCTTTTTAAATAAAATAATAACTTATTTATTGATTTTTAACTTTTCCGAATTCCCAAAACCTGTATCAGCTCTACGATTTTTTTTATAAGTTTGTATTTATAATTCAATCTTGAAAAGGTTTATTACGCAAAATTATATATAAAAATATCGTTATATTATTATTTTACATTTTAGTTGCTTTTCAGCCAAATATGTTCATAATAACTATGAACATTCCCAATAAGCATTTATGACGATATGTGTGAGAAGATAGGATCTCTGAAAGCTGTAAAGCAAAGTGAAAAAAAATACCACACTAGGTATCATCCCAATATGATTACTATAATTTCAATTTTTATATTGTTTAATATTTTCTGGTTCAATGTGAACGTGCTTAAAATGTCTTACAATTTTTGAAAAATAATATTTATAAGACATGTTTTTCTTTGTGTGTTTAATCATACAGTAACCATTCTACATTTTTTTTGTTATTACATTTAAATTTACGTCCAAATATTCTTGAAAAAAAAAAAAATGAAATCATTCCAACGTAGCCAAGAATGGTGAATGGGTTTCTGCATGGACTCATGTACATCTTGAACGGTACCTGCTGAAGGTTAAAAGGAAAACGAAAAAACAATTAAATAGAAAAGCGCAAATACGCGTACAAATGCACGCATTGTATCTACACGCATGTACCGCACAAATTCACTGCAAATATTACACATCAACTTTGCGTGCATGGTTTTGAAATGTGAGCTCGGGAAGACACAGTTAATGAAATATGTATGCTATCCAATTCGATACTTAAGCAGTACTTCTATCAATAGTAAAAGAAGTCTGATCCCTGGATAAAACGCGAGAGTCCCACTTGATAATTTGATGGACTAAATAAATGACTACCCTAGCGGATTTCGTGACCAGTTTTTTGTAGTCGGAATTGGAGCTGGTAGCTTTTGTATAAAAGTTGACCAGTTTTTCGTGGTCAACAGTACTTTTTTTGTACCGGATGTGACGTGTAATCCTGGTCGGTTCGACTAGCATGTTCCAGTCGTCTTGACTATAGTGAAGCCTGATTTCAGGACCGTAAGCTGGTTGTTCCGATCAGAGGCATGTGGTCAAAATGACCACCGGGTTCAACGTTCGAAAAGGCATTCGACCGGAGTATACTGGTCGGAACAACCAGCTTGTAACCCGAGTCGTTCTGACCACGGACTGCTGTATTGCCAACAATACGACAACAAAAAGAATTTAAACAAATCGAAGAAAACCGATTGATCTGAGTGAGGTTCGATCCCGGGACTCTCGGAGTTCGAGCCTGGAGCGCTATCCACTGCACTACCAGACATTCTATAACTGATGTATAACGAAACTTATATATAACTTGTGAATCATGATTTATATGTGAGTTTCGTTAACCCTGAGTTATAAAATGTCTGGTAGTGCAGTGGGTAGCACTCCAGGCTCGGAGTTCTCGTCCGAGTTCTCGTCGAGCGCCTGGCCGTGCCGGTTCTCTTGCGCAGAAAGTACAGAATAATATAATAAAACAATTCTCAATATCAATCACATACGTTATTACACAACCGAAAGTGTCCACAAACAGTATTATAAATCAAAAATACATAACTATAAACACAAAAGTGAAATATAGTAAAACAATAGCATAAGCACGGTGCAGGAAGTACCTAACCTCCAAAGTGAAAATAACGGGCCCCCACCGGAGTGTACAAAAAATGCATTCAAAGATGTAGTTATAAAAGAAAGGAAAAAGAAACTTTCCGACAGTGAGAATATGATGAACAATAATAAAAAGAACAATGACAAAATGGGTAAAATCGAATGTAAAAACCGATACAGTGTATTAGAAAATCAAAGTAATAACATGGACATGGACAGTGAAAGCGAAACAAATCAAGACAAACCAAGCGATTCCGAGAAGAATCAATAACAAAACAAATCAAGAAATCTAAAGCCACCACCGCTCGTCATACACGGATCAATCGAAACGTGTAAAGAATTTAACCAAGCTCTCAAAGATGCCCTGCAAACGGATTACTACGTGAAATACCACAAAGACTTTATTGAAGTTTTCACAGCAACCAAAGAACAACATAACCTATTAATAGGTCTGTGGAAACAGAAAAACCTCGATTTTCACACCTACAGTAGCAAAGCGGAAAAAAGAAAAACATTTGTAATTGTTGGACTACACAAGGACACTGAACTCAACGAAATCGAACGAGAAGTGACTGAAAAAAAGTTTGAGGTAAAGAACATTAATCTACTGAGAAATACGACACAAACGAAGCATATGATCTCATTCAAAGGGGAAGTGAGCCTCAAACAACTGCAAAGTACAATACGCTTCATAAACTACACGAAAGTTAACTGGGAATATTATCGGATGAAGAAAAGAATAACAGTGCCATCGCTGTCAAGGATGGGGTCACGCGACATCAAATTGTTATGCAAAACCTGCTTGCCTCAAATGTGTGGGAAAACACCTCACAGCAGAGTGTAATAAACCAAGAGAAGAACCGGCAAAATGTGTAAACTGCAACTCTGATCATCCAGCAAATGCAACAATATGTACCGATTATCAGAAAAGACTCAAAGTAATTGAAGCACGGAACCGATTGAATAATGGCAGACAAAAATTAAATCTAAAATCCAACGCATAAAATCTTCCAAATATGACGGATGACAACATCTTCCCAAGACTGAAAATCAGAAAATATATGAGAGACTCACAGGAATATCCAAAATCCCAACACAGAGATAAGCAGGACATGACAAGGGGAAAAAACTACAGCGAAGCCGCACAAAAACAACTGCAAAGAGACATCGAAGAACCTAGTATGCAAAGGAGACAAAATGAAGAAACTCAGATACTGCGAAAACAGAAAGGGGCACTGCGAAGACAAATAACTGAAATGCGGAGACAGAAGGAAGACTACCCAAACACTGAGACATCGGAATACGAAGATGAGCTCTCCGACAACGACCATCAACCGTTAGATGCTAGATCTCGAAGAAATAATGGTAACATCGGAAAGATTAATAGAGAAAAAAATGAAAATAACGATTTTCATGACTTTATGACACTTAAAAACGAAATTAAAGATCTCAACAAAATATTCAATATAAAAAAAATGATAACCGCAGTAAAAACTCTCAAGCAGGAAATCAAAAAATGCCAAACGAACGGTGAACAATTTCAAGTACTATTAGAATTTTGTCAAAGACTGGACAATGACTAACATATCAATCTGTAGCTGGAATGAGAACGGGCTCAGAGGTAGAGTAGGCGAAATGATTAATTTTATTCAAAAGTACAAAATAGATATTATGATAGTGAACGAGACTAGATATAATAATAAAATAAAACTGAAGTTAAAAAACTACAGATGCATAAGAAAAGACAAAAATAGTAACCAAGGAGGTATAGCAATGTTGATACACGAAAAAGTAACACATAAAGAAATTCGACTAAATAATACACGAATGGAATGTGTTGGTATTAAGCTAGCATTCAATACCTATATTATCGGCGCGTACTGCAGTCCCAATGAAGACTTAAGAATAACAGACTTAGAATATCTTATGAACGTTGGCGATAAAATATTATTAATAGGAGACTTAAATGCTCGGCACGTAACATGGACTAGTTCTCCGAATAACCAAAGAGGTAGGGTAATATTCGTTTACGTAATAAATAACAACTGTAGCCTAATCTACTCAGATGAAGCGACACATTTCCCAGAGAATGGTTCAAATTCAAGCACTATCGATCTTAGAATAAATAAAAATATAAGAAATATATCAGACATCGAAGTGCTGTGCGAACTATCATCAGATCATAATCCCATAGTATTAAAAATAGGATCTCAGCAAATAAATAAAATAAATCGGGTACGAGCCTATAATTATAAAAAAGCGGAATGGGACAAATTCAACAATATATTAAAAGATAAAATCAAAATAAATTCGAAAATAAGAGCACCTGAAGAACTCGAAAAAACAGTCCAAAGTCTGACTAACACTATTCAGTACAGCATAGACCAGTCAATACCACTTCAGCCAATAAATGAAATAGACGACCAAATTCCCAAAGAAATATTAGAATCAATTAAACTAAGAAACAAGGTAAGAAAATGGCAAAGGACCAGAAATTTAAGGTACAAAGAAGAAACAAAAAGAATAAGTAATATAATTAAATTGGATATAAGTAACTTTAGAAACGATAGATTTAAAAGAAAGCTACAGAAAATTAATGTTCATGATAAATCATTATGGAAAATGACAAAAATATTCAAAAGAGAATTTAATACCATACCAACACTTGAAAAAAATAATATCGGAGGTATGAGTGACCTGGAAAAAGCAAATATATTAGCAGATCAATTCGAAAGCGTCCACAATATCGACCTTATAAATAATACCGAAGAACAATCGAAAATAATAAGTCAAGTAAGAAAGGAAATGATAAAAGAAAATGAACAAGACTGGCATAAAAACATAACTTCTCCCAATGAAATCATTAAAATAATAAAAACCCTTCCTTCGAAAAAAGCACCTGGCATCGACAAAATCCAAAATATCATATTAAAGGACCTACCAAAGAAAGCAATAGTTCAACTAACATATATTATCAATGCATCAATAAAACTCTCACATTATCCGAACCATTGAAAAACAGGAAACATAGTACCAATACTGAAACCAAATAAAGACAAAAGCCACCTAAGCAGCTATAGACCCATAAGCTTACTATCAACTATGGGGAAACTTGCAGAAAAAGTTGTCGCAGCTAAATTAAAAAAAATTGAACAAGAAAATAAAATATTAATTTATCAACAATTCGGTTTTAGAGAAAAACACAACACAGTGCAAGAATTAGTAAGAATCATAACAGATGTCACCATGAATTTTAATTGGAACAAGGTAACAGTCATGCTTCTTCTAGACATAGAAAAAGCCTTCGATAGAGTATGGATTGACGGCCTAAAATACAAAATGCTAAAATTTAATTATCCTATCTCATTAGTAAAATTCATACATTCATACTTAAACAATAGACACCTACAAGTTTCTGTAAATAATAACGACCATTCTTCCAGAAGAAAAATACGAGCAGGAGTGCCACAAGGCTCAGTCCTAGGACCAAAACTATTCAATATATATCTTAATGATATACCACCTTTCCAAAAAACGTCATTAGCATTATTTGCTGATGATACTGCAATCTATGCACATGCGAACAATGCCATCATAGCCACTAAACAAGTGCAAATCCACGTCAACATTCTACAAGAATTCTATGAAAAATGGAAAATTGCCCTCAATGAAACCAAAACAGAAGTGATAGTATTCTCAAAAAAGTGCAACAGAAACAATAGAATATTCGAACCAATTAAAGTTAACGGACATAAAACCACGCCCATAAGTTCAGTTAAGTACTTAGGAGTACACCTTGACAATAAATTAACATTCAAAAACTATATTAATAAAGCTACACAAAAAGCTATTGTAGTATTTAAAAAATTATACCCATTAATGGCCAAAAATTCCAAACTTGCAATGCACAATAAAATACTTATATACAAAATGATACTTAGACCTATAGTGCTGTATGCAACTCCGGCTTGGTGTAGCACCGCACCCATAAACCTACAAATAGCCCAAAGATTTCAGAACAAATGCCTAAGACTAATACTTGAAGAAAATAGATATGCTAAGATAGTTGATCTACATAATAGAACGAAAATTCTGACGCTGAATGTATACACCAAAAAACTAGCTGAAAACTTCTATCAAACCTGTCTCGACATAAATCCGTTAACAAGTCATATCAAGGATATCAAAATACATAATTTTCCATTCGTATATAAGCACAAATTACCTCAAGACGTACTAAATATATTCTACAACTGACAAATCACACTCGCAGATATAGCCCATAAATGAGTTAGACAATTACAAAAAGTAGGTTTTTAAGAACGAGTTGACTCATTTTTCCTACAGCTCAACAACTATCATGACCCTTACATATGACACACACACATTGCAACAAATAAATAATTGCCGTATACTACTAGCATAACCAAGTAGACAATAAGGAAAATAGTAGGTTAAGCGAAATGCAGGGACTACACTATATAAGACTCAAATTTGTTACTAGTTTTATAACATATGTTGGACATCTGTTGTACAAATTATATATTAAGATTATAATAAAGAGTTTATAAAAAAAAAAAAAAAACCAGGCTCGAACTCCGAGGGTCTTGGGATCGAGCCTCGCTCAGATAGACTGGTTTTTTTTTCAATTTATTTAAATTCTTTTTGCTGTTCTGTTCTATCGAGAACCCTAGTCAAAACGACCAGTTTGTCACTTGATTAACCAGCGAGTCGTTCCGACCCAGAAACCCTGATCGGAACGACCAGTTCGTCACTAAGCAATGAGTCGTTCCGACCACGGTGATGTGGTTGGAATGACTCTCTGGCAGGACCTCGACCGGGCTCCACAGTCAGTCGGAATTTTCGAGTTCCCACTATGATTTCTTGGTCGGAACGACCGATATGAATACGTCACGTCCGGTTTAGTCCGACCACGAATAACTGGTCAACTTTTGTACAAAAACGATTAGGAAAGCTGGTCAAGAAATCCGCTAGGGATACACACGCACGCGCACGCACGCACACAGCCAGACACACAGGCGCGCACGCACACACACCGACAGACACACAGGCACATAGACACGCACACACACACACATGCGCGTACGCACGCACACGCAAAAGCACGCACGCACGCACACATGCCCACGCACTCACACACATGACCGCTTTTCTCACGATTTTTTATTCCTGCTCTTTTTAAAATTAGTTAGCCCGAACCGACACGTAGCTAACGTTCACCCGATAGGTAAGAGCGTATCGTTAAGGCCGGCGCACACTAGGCCGGGCCGGGCCGGGCCGCATCGCATTTTTCGAATCGCTTCCATGCATTTTAAATGGAACAGCGCACACTAGCTGACGGGCCGCATCGGGCCCCATCGACGGATCGCGTGGCAGGTAGATTTTTGCGGCGCATGCGATGCGGCCTGGCCCAGCTCGTCGCAGTGTGCGATGGATCCAGGTGGATTTTTGTGCCTTACACGTGTCTCTAGGCTATGTTCACTGAATATAACGCGCACTAAGTATAAGCAGAGAAATAGTCTCTAGAAGACCATCTCTCTTTCTCGTGTTACGTCCCGAGAGGGAGATTTGGTTAGGATCTCGCAGTCGCCGATTTAGGGCCGATCCCCACTGTCGTTCCCCTCTCGCTCCGGTAAAATCTCGTTGTGTCCACACTGACGGTCTCGGTCTGCTCTCGCTCCGCTCTCGATCTAGCCAAATTTCTATGCATTTCCACCACTACGTAGCTTTCCACACTACGAGTTTCCACACTATCGGTCTAGGTCCGCTCTCCCTCCACTCTCGCTCCGCTCTCGCTCCAAAATATTCTTCCGAGTTTAGGGCCGATCCCCACTGTCGCTCCGCTCTCGCTCCGGTCTCGCTCCACTCTCGCTCCAGTAAAATATTCTTACATGCTTGCTATATGCGCGTGTCCACACTAGTCTCTAGAGTTAGTCTAGAGACTAACTCTCTAGTCAGGCTTAGTGCGCGTTATATTTAGTAAATATAGTCTAGAAACACATGTAGGACACAAAAATCCACCTGGGTCCATCGCACACTGCGACGAGCTGGGCCAGGCCGCATCGCATGCGCCGCAAAAATCCGCCTGCCGAGCGATCCGTCGATACGGCCCGATGCGGCCCGGCCCGGCCCGTCAGCTAGTGTGCACTGTTCCATTTAAAATGCATAGAAGCGATTCGAAAAATGCAATGCGGCCCGGCCCGGCCCGGCCTAGTGTGCGCCGGCCTTATCAGAACTAAACATTTTCGAAATAGCCTGCTCACAAACAGTGAATAGTGCTTATTGTTAGTGAAACGAGGATTTTTTTTTCTAAATGCGATGCGCTGCGGCCTGGCCCGCCTGATGTAGTATGCGCCCTCGCATTTTTCAAGTGCTTTACGATGCGGCCCGCTCCATCAGTAGTATGCGCGGATCTTTACAGTACTGAATCATGAACTGGTCAGCAAACTTCAATACTATACCGAATTTCGACTTGATATACCCTGAGAAATTCGACTTCGACACATCCATACATTACCGTTGGAAAGTTTCCGGACAAAAGTCGGAAAAAGTTGCCACACTCTTTTTCATGTTATTCCGTCGATAACGTAGATAAATTAATTTAATAAACGGCATTTTGAAGGGGAGAAATCTCATTTCATTTTGCTTTTTTTGAAAAATTTTTGCGATTTTGCAAAACGACTAGGACGTCATTTTGAAAACGACCATTTTTCGTCTTTTTTTTTCCTTTTTACAGAGCGACCGCGTTTTCAGTAGAAAATTTTTTTTTTTAATTTCTTTGACCTGATCTTGAAAAGGCAAAACTCAAGCTTCAATTTCGTTTTTTATAAAGTCCGTTACGATTTTTTTTGAAAAAGTTATCATGTTTTTGGCGAAAAAAGACGGAATTCAGAAATTCCTGCGTAACACGAAAACTATCACATTTAGAAAAAAATCTTAGAGGAGTGAAAAGTTGCCTCTGAGATTGTTCTAGTCACTCGATTTTTTTCAGATTTTTTTTCCGAAATTTTTTTTTTTTCATTCATTTTAGTCGAACTCCAGGTCTATAAATTTCCGTAATTTAAAAACTGTGGGTTTTTTCACCGAAAGCCCAAGTACAAAAAAGTTTTATTTCTTCATTTTAAACTTTTTCGAATTTTTTCAGAGTTTTTTTCGAATTTTTTTATCCGACGATGTCGACGATGATGATGAACATCATCGGAGGAAAAAATCTGAAAAAATTCCAAAATGTTTAAAATGAAGAAATAAAACTTTTTTGTACTTGGACTTTTGGTGAAAAAACCCATAGTTTTTAAATTATGGAAATTGATAGACCTGGAGTTCGACTGAAATCAACGAAAAAAAAAAAAATTCGGAAAAAAAATCTGGAAAAAATCGAGTGACTAGAACAATCTCAGAGGCAACTTTTCACTCCTCTAAGATTTTTTTCTAAATGTGATAGTTTTCGTGTTACGCAGGAATTTCTGAATTCCGTCTTTTTTTGCCAAAAACATGATAACTTTTAAAAAAAAATCGTAACGGATTTAATAAAAAACGAAATTGAAGCTTGAGTTTTGCCTTTTCAAGATCAGGTCAAAGAAATTGAAAAAAAAAAAATTTCTACTGAAAACGCGGTCGCTCTGTAAAAAGGAAAAAAAAGACGAAAAATGGTCGTTTTCAAAATGACGTCCTAGTCGTAAAAAAAATCGCAAAAATTTTTCAAAAAAAGCAAAATGAAATCGGATTTCTCCCCTTTAAAATGCCGTTTATTCAATTAATTTATCTACGTTATCGACGGAATAACATGAAAAAGAGTGTGGCAACTTTTTCCGACTTTTGTCCGGAAACTTTCCGACGGTAGTGTACATATACGCGCTCGCACGCACAGAATAGACAAAAAGTCATGAGGGTCTCGACCCGTTGTGCCGAATCCACTAGAAAAATATTAAATATTGTAAGCTTGATAAAAATTGAATTGATTCGAAATGTTTGGGAAAACAGGCTCGAGCCCACCACGTGACAAACACTCAAGGACACCGGATACGGTATTGGTATTGGATATAGCTGGAACGGCTCCCCAACCTTTCACGTATTGTGCTTTAGCATTGAGGAGACCCGATCCACGTAGAAGATCCACACAAACTTGGAGATTTACGGATGACGGGAGATTGTGCTGTGCTCATCAAAACATGTGTGTTCAATCCAAAGATGGTTTTATGGGTCTGCACGAAGGTTCGATAAACTTTTACTATTTCTTCAGTTTCTCTTTGTTTATTCCATACCACATCGAATCATAGAATTAGAATCACTTATCTCGAATTCCAGAGAAAGCATTTTTCTTCTTTTCCGAGACACGTTATCACGTGTGTTTACTTGTTTCAATAAGATTTTTTCGATTGATATTTAATTTATAAGATTATTGCATTCCTTCGCATCTGCTTCCATTCAATGCATGACGACGTAGCCCATTTTTTTCTCTGAATTTTAACAATTTTGAGCGTAGTTTACCAGATGTTTTCAAAATATAATTGGCAATGTAGTGGCGTCCACGGAGTTCGTATTTCGAGGGATAAATGATTATTCAGCCATATCTATATTTACACCCCAAGAATCGTTCTCAATTGGTAATAAATGTTACAGGCGGCAGTGTCGCCCGTTGGCAAATGTGTACGTATATATCCGGAAAAGATGCTACGGAATCACTAGTATCATCCTCTCATGTGCTAGCTTTTTCTGCATCATTCTTAGCACTCTGCCTTACACAAGCTTTTTCACGGATCTCGAAGCCAATTTATCTTCAAATACAATGCCATTTGAAATGTATAAAAAATTCGAAGCACACAGTATATATTGAAGGCAGTTGTCTCGTTGAAACGGTTTGTACAATATATTTTTCGAAAAACTTGGGAAAATTCGCAAATCTACAAAACTGCTACGTGATTATTACTAGCAGAAGTTGAAAAAGATTTATTCTTCCGGTTCAAAGATATTTCTAATGAAAAGGATATCAGCACAGTTTCAAGGGGACTTCGCGCAGGACCGCGTTGCGTGGGGACATAAATAGGGTCCCTTTTTTTAGTTACACATGCTTATCATGATACAGTCAATTATAAACTTATCACTGGTAATAATTTCATACAAAAATCATTAGTTTTACATCCATAAATAAATACCGGGAAATTGGTACCATTTCATTTTACGGTACTGTACGTCACAATTCTCCATTTTGTTTTCTCCTCTGATTTCTGAACGAATTAAAGAGTATGAGTCAGTCGGTATCTCACTGGCGTGAGTGCGAGAGAGACAGCTGAAAATTTCGACAATCAAACTTTTTGACACCGTTTGACGGATTATAATAAGGCTCTGTCAGTCCATTTTTGCCATCGTCCTGCATGGGCTGACAGAACCATTTTGATAGTTTTAACTTCTAAAATACTAGGTGAGGTTAGGTGACTGATCCATACTCTCGATGCGTTTCTGCGTTACACGGACCACCTGATTTTCGTAATGTCGCTGAGTCTTTACACGATCGCGAAACCTCTTGGAAGGAAAAAGCCCCAATTGGGACTCGTGAGACCGAAATTGAGTCCCAAATGGGATATTTTTCCGCCATGCTTCGTTGTAACCGGATATAATAAAATCGCAAAACAGTAAAAATGCTGTCAAAAAGTTGAGACAAGTACATTTATTCCCCCTATATAGTAGTTTCGGGTGATGAAATTCGAGTCCAAATTTCACAAATAGTTATGAAATAAATCATACTTTCAAAAACTATGACAGTCATTTATATACATTAAAAACTATCATCCAAAAAACTATGAATTAATTCTCATTTTTGGTACAGTTTTTCTACGGTACAGTTGTTTTGCACTAGAAGAATCAGAATTCAAAAAAAATCCCGATACACAAAAAAATTTCATACGGAAAAAATTTAGTAGGAAACAAAATTCGGACCAATTACTTGGCGAATTCGCAAGCATGAGTGATAGGTACATTACGAAAATTCATTAAAACTTTGGTTGTTTTGATTTTGAATTGAATTTGGAATCTCTATAATCTGATCAACGTTATTGTTTTTTTGTCAATGTCTGTTGCGCGAGTGCAAGACTATCACTTGATATTATGAGTATTTTGAGCGTAACTTTTCAGTAAGCACTGTGTTGAAAACCTGGCTTTTAACAATTTCCATTTTTTCTATTTGGTCGTTAATCTTAGTTGAAACTTTGCCTACGTGAACATGAGTACGTATATATAATGTACTTGAAATTTTTTTTTTTTCTGTTGAGGAAGTGTTCCTGACGATCCCTCCTTTTAATATGCTTTAATATTGTGAGCAGTTGGAAATCTCACATTTCTCGCCATAGCTTTTGAAAACGTATATATAATGTACTTGAAATTTTTTTTTTCTGTTGAGGAAGTGTTCCTGACGATCCCTCCTTTTAATATGCTTTAATATTGTGAGCAGTTAGAAATCTCACATTTCTCGCCATAGCTTTTGAAATATTGTCACATATATTCAAGAACATTTCCAATTGTGAGGAAAAATTGTCGAAGTGCTATGAAAAGAAGAAAAATTAGGAATTTGACCGTTCAGTATCAGAGATATATCTACAGAAAGTAAATACAAATGTTGGAAAACATGTGAAAAACGCGGTTGTTGCTCAAACTTTACATCAAGTATTTTTTTCATCATTTCATAGGTTTTTGAAATTGTATAAGCTAATATCATCGACGTTGTTGGAATATTCCATAAGATATCCGAGCTTTTTAACATTGAACGGGAACTTAATTTTTCCCCATAAATGTGACGAGACAAGTACCTTGAGCAATTGGAGAATTTGCTTCGTGATCTTGTGTCGAGCCTAAAAAAAAACAGATTGAAATTACAAATTGATTTTATTTCAAGTCTATATTCGTATTCAGGGAGCGAAGCTGTTCTGGGTCCACAAATTCATAGCAGTCCTCCCCCCGTCGAACAACGAGTTGGCAGACAAAGACTCAGACCAGGTTCCGGATTCTTGTCAGTCAGAGTTACAACTGATGGACCAACGAGAGTCCTGCAAATACTTGATATCAAAGAAAGAGTGAGTGTAAATGAAATGATGAGTTTTTCACATGTTCTCTTGAAGATATTCAGTGTTTCACGTAAGCCATCGAACAAGCAGAAAAAAAGAAAATTTGTCGAGATAAATTTGATATTGCAGAAAAGAACTTTTGCCTTATTGGAAGAACGTGACTGGTCTCATATCGCGACGACGCAACGTCCAACGCAAATTGAAACGTACGAAAAAAACTCTGGTTCACGAGAATTACAATTGAACCTGAATCTCATAGCTGGCTTAGGACTGTCAATCGTATCGCGAAAACCTGCGGAGGAATTGTTATTCGCAAGATTAGCAGGAATTAATTTCGAGCTGATCCAATCGAGTTCGAACACAACGTTGAACCTTAGTGTAAATAACGTACAAATCGATAATCAACTTTTTGAAGCCCAATGTTCTTCGGTCCTTTATATCGCGAAAACATCGAAACCGGACACGGACGACAGACCAGCGATCGAAATTGCTGCGGAAAAATTATCGTCCAAGAATCAAAACGCCGAGATTTACAAACATCTCGTTATGAGCATAAAACCATTGTGCGTCCATTTGGAGGAGAGATTGATATTGAAACTCGCAGCTTTTGTCGGTACTGGGCGTTCTGAATTGGATGCACCAGTCGATGAAAATGATTTCAAAGCACAACGATTTATATCTGAAGTATCAGCTGCTCATGCCAAACGTTACTATTTCGGAGCTTTGAAACTTGTACCCAGTCAGGTAATATAAATTATTTGATTTCGCTACTAACATCTATTTGAAAATAAATCGCCATTTATTCTAGGACTTTTATCCATACTATTCTTCATTTTAAGAGTATGGATCAGATTCAGTCACCTCGAATTTCGGAAGTTGAAATTTTTCGACACGGTTTGACCAATTACAAAAAGAACTGATCCCACGCAGGATGATGGCAAAAATGGGATGACAGAGCCTTTTTAGTGATCGATCAAACGGTGGCGAAAAAATTTGCTTTCAAAATTTGCAGCTATCTCTTTTACACTCTCGGTTGCGAGATACCGACTGACCCATGCTCTTAAGAAGATATATGCACCTCAAAAAGTCAAATACCAGTAGCTGGAGATTTTGTCACCTTTCAGATCAATTGGAAAGAGTAACTTTTTTTTCAATTGGAAAAGTGATACACGGCTGCGATACCCTGCCATTAATAAACTGTTTTAAAGAAAAATGTTACAAGGCTAGAGGAAGAGCGGTTGGTCTTGTGTATGAGAGCTTGGACTCGCACGCCGTGGAGTCCGGGATCGAATTTCGGCTAAAACACCAATGAAACACTTGAAAAAAATTTCAAGTGTTTCCCGGGTGTTTCGGATTTCTCCGTCATAAACCGATGGTCAAAACACCTCTCTGTGATTTGTGCGCGGTCGGTGTGCGGCTTTGGTGGCTTCCTGTGGACGATTCCCATCGTGCCGATGGCGGCTCGTTAGCCGCGCACTGGCTGGATCACTGCTTCACGGCTAAGAGGCGCCTACTTGAGCGCCTCTAGTGGTTGTGTTTGAGCATGCTCGCAGTGCCACCCGGGGATATAAGTCAGGAACCGGTTGTATCGGCAAGGTTTTCTGCAGTTTTCCTTCGGCCTTGACAAATACAATACAACCGTGGATGAGTAGGCTGCAGCCACAAAGGGGGGTATTTGGAATGGGGATGGGAATCGAAAAAGACGAGTGCTCTGGGTTCTAAAAATCAACTGACTAAAAGAGACCCGTAAGTCATTCAACTAAATGGGCACTTAATCAGGTATGAATCGAATTTGTTGCAGATTTTTTTAGCGGTCATTTTTCTACTTTAAAGCATTACAAAGAAAGTAAAGATTTTTTTCAAATTTTAAGACATGAGTAATTTGGAGATGAATAGAATATCTGGGAACTATCGTGGCGGTTTGGCCACGTTGCGGCGTGAGAATGAAACTGCGAACACAAGATTACCATAGCGTTTAACTATGAGAATATTATTTTTCACGCCAATAATATGATAATCGTTTATTGGATGCCTTAGAAAAGTAACATTTTTTTCTCAAGCTTGCGAGAATTGTTTCGAATTCAAATGACAATAATATATAATATTGAGCGCAAAAAAAGTTCGAAATTTGGTTGTGGCGCTTCGACCGCTCATTTGTAGAAATGGTACTATCAAAACTGCCGCATTACGGCGAGAAGCGCGGCAAAGTCCCTCGAGAACAGGTGAAATTTCACACGCCTGGTGCATTTTCCCGCGCTCGCGGGATGGCGAAGGCGATTTATTGTTTGAAGATTTTCTTGTTCAGCGAAGTATTTCGTTTAACAGCAACCGAGCAGAAATCTGTATTTTAATCGTCATGATTTATGTTGAAGCCTGGTTCTTGGCTCCATTGCTAACTGCCACTCCGAACAATGATCTCGAATTTTCGAAAAAATTATCCGAATACAATAAAATCAATCCTATTGTATCTCAAGTCACGCTAACAAAGATGTCTAACCATCTTTGGTACCTCAATGCCGAAAATGCTGCCATGGCATTTTTTGATGGTGCCGTTTTCGTTGACATCAAGAGAAAAATGGTTGAGAACGTAAAGAGCAAAGAAATTGAACCTGATAAAGGAAATGATGTTCCCAAACGGTATCAGATTTTCCAGTCAGACTTTATTTTTCTGCTCGATAAAAATATTGACTTCTTTATTAGTTCTGAATCGATAACGTTTTTTGAACGATTCCGAATTGATTGTAGCTTCCTTGACATCGATGTGTCTACTTGGGACTCGAACGAAGGTTACCAAATCGCCTTACGATTGGTATAAAAAATTAGGGTCGTAAATGATATAGCGGAGAGAGGTATTAAGCTTACCACCGATTACAACAATCGATTACCCTACGATGAAGATCAAAACAATTTGTGCTTCAAGTTGTCGCCGAATACAAAAAAAAAATTTTGGACACAAGAAAAAGCACCTTACTTCAATCGTTTCACAGATAAACTATGTTTACTTGACTAATAATGTATGCAAAAAAATTGTATTTTGTACCTGTCAATATGTACAATCAATGTGCTGAATCTTAATTTTTTTCAATTGATAATATATGATCAATAGATATTCAAGTATTGGCATAGAAAAAATACATGTAATTTCTATTTCAAAATTAAATTGCTCGGTGGCTCGAGTTCTAATTATCCGATCACGTTTAAACTTTAGAGAGATTTTTTTTGTTTTTTAAACCTTGATTATATTTTCAGGATGAGAACGCAATTTTTTTACCAAAGCCAAAATAACGGTGACCCTAGTATGTAGTTTATTCTTAATAAAAATATTTTTTTCAATTTTCATTAAGTAAAAATGTTGATGCCTTTATTTTTTTATGCATCAACTGAAGGAAATCGACAAAGTGAATCACATACTTAAAAAAAAAACTAACGACACCGATTATAAGAAAATAAGGAATTTCATTGAAATTACGGAAATTTCATGCTTACAGGCACGTCTTCTTCTTAACGGACATAGCTGAGGTTTCGCGTAGATTTTTTTTTAATTATTTGGAACCGCTTTGGAGGGCGGCGGAATCAATTTTTTTTTTAACCCATATTAAGGGCCACCCTAATGCCAAGTTTGTGTGCAATATTTGCAATGAATTGCGTGATACATACGTGTAGCTGTAGATACAACGCGTGCATTTGTACTCATATTTGCAGTTTCATATGCAATTTTTTTTCTGTATCACTTCCTGTGGAATTGCGATGTATGTCTATAAGTCCTTAGGTAGCATAAAATCAGAATAACTATTTATTTTTTTTAGCCGGTACCATTCGAATCAAGGTGGACATAATTCCATGCAGAAATCCGTAATTCATTTCTCACCAGTCTTGGCTATGTTGACATGTTTTCATTTTTTTTTTTTTTTTTTTTTTTTTTATCATGAGAAACAGTTATGAAATCATAAACACCACAATAATGTTCATTTTATAACTAAGGTCGCGATCCTATACTTTGCGTTCTTTTTTCACTTTTTCAAAGTTTTTGCGATTGATTACGCATCGTGTTGGAAAACGGTCATACTAACCAGCTTTCGTATAAAGGTAAAAAATAGTATATTGTTTCAAATAATAATTACACCAGCATACAAAAACAATGTTCTGTACAGGTGACCAGAGCCATCTACAGTCGAGACTTCTCTATAAGCCTGTTCGCTATAAGCCTCTTCCCCGCTTGCAGCGGGATAGCTACCCCCACCCTGAAGCGTCTTCGAGATTGACGATTTACTACTTCCTATAAGCCTTGAACAAATATCGCACTTAACCCTCCGTTACACGTGCCATGAGCAAAATATAGATTCTTCGCTTTGTTTTTTTTTTCACGAATAGCCACAAAAAAAATTGTTTATAAAATTTACAATTTTTTGCGTAAACAAACGAATCAACATTGAGCTTATATGCTATAGTAGATACGCTGAAAACACAACAATTGCTTCAGGCTTATAGCGAGTAGTCCGGCCAAGAATTCGATGGCGATATAATGGGGGGACCGGAATAACCGAAAAAATTTCCCCTAAAGCCCCGAGACAGGCTTATAGAGAAGTGTCGACTGTATCTATATTTATTTTGCCGCGCTGAATCCGAATCCGGAGTCTACTTGACTCGTAAACCCTCTAAATTTTGAGTAAATTGCGAAAAACCGCTAAAAATGGCAGTTATGAATATGAGAAAAAAAATTTGACCTATATCAAGTAAGTTTTTTTATGTATTTTGATGCGCTGAATCCGAATCCGGAGTTCGGTAATCTTGATCATACTAAATTGGGCTAAAATCGTTAAAAAATTATATCATAAAATAGGCATATACGAGTTCGGTAGGGCTCGTGCTGGCTTTACCTTAATCCTTGGTGACGAGCCGCTATCGCGTCTCTTGACAAGAGTAAGGTGGAGTTCGCGCCCGAAAATTGGGTTCTTAAACGATGCCATATCGCAGCCGCGTACCACTTTTGATGAAATGAACCCATTTGGAACACTTTTCAGAAATATTCTTAAGCACGAAAAACGCTTGTGCAACACACAAACCATAGTAATTTTCAAATGCAAAAAATTTCGAAGACTTTTTCAAACTATTTTATGTGTATACGTGGCCTAAATTTCGTTATGTATATAGTAAATTCTGCGACTTGACATCGAAATATGTTCCAGGTCAAATTAAGTGTTCTTACGACTACAAAATTGCCACCTCATCTTCAATCGATCAAACGAAAATTAGGACTGACACTGATAAAATTCGAAGATGCGACGATAGAATTGGAACCATTCATCAAGAAACATCCCTTCGAAAGCAGTCAATTTCTTATTCATTCTATCATTAGACACTACAAAGACGTAAGTTTAAAAAAATAGGAATATTTAGTGTAAGTCATAGCACGTAAATATAGTGTCTCACAAAAGATCTTTCCCAGTCCGTTAATACCAAAAATTGCAACGGGTGGTTTTTTTTCCGTTAACTTTATTGCTTCTAGAAATACCAAGGCTTTCGGGGTTATATAATTTTGCAACAAAAAATTTATTTTCAAAAATTTTTGCGCAGGAATTAAAATGGCAAGCAGCTGTGATATTAGGCTCGGTAGACTTTTTGGGCAACCCTCTTGGATTCGTGAACGACGTGTCCGAGGGTGTTTCAGGATTAATTTACGAAGGAAGTGTCAAAACATTAGTAAAAAATGTAACTCATGGCTTATCGAATTCGGCTGCAAAAGTAACGGAATCATTGTCCGATGGGCTCGGACGTGTCATTATGGACGAACGCCACGAAGAAGCGAGACAAAAAATACGCGCCAAAAACGCTGGCAGCAGCGATCATTTGGTCGCTGGCTTGAAAGGACTTGGATTTGGATTGTTGGGTGGAATGACAAGTATTTTTAAACAAACGTATGACGGAGCTGCCAATGAAGGTTTTCCTGTAAGAATTTTTAACTTACTGTTTTTACCCTTGCAACTGCTTACTAAAACAATTACCCTTCAAATATTCATTTTGCTGTACAATATCGATTACCTACTATTCTTTCAAGTGAATTTCACAATTTCGAAGAATATCTGAGGTATTCCACGCCATTTCGCGCGGCCGTGAGCCCGGCCATTTTTTATTTTCCTGAATTTTTTTTATACAATAGTACCCAACTAAAGGAATCGCTAAACCGTTTTTTTTTTTATTTTTATCTCACGTTTTTCAAGAGTTACAATTTAAAAAAAAAACGCCCAGATTTTACGAGGCTCGGAAATGTTCCAACGCCTGTATCTCTGGAAATTATTGACGTATCGAAAAATGTCACTGCATCGATTTTTTTCATTTTTGTTCATACGTTCAGGAAAAAAGAGAAACATAATCAATGTCAACGTCATAGGTTAGCATAAGAACGTTGACATAGCGATGTCAACGTTCTTTTTTGCATCTGAAGTAAAAACTATTGTTTTTAAAAATGATCGCTATTTTCAATTTTTTCCAAAAAATTCTTTGATGATTCCATGCAGAATCCCTTTATTCATTCACCATTCTTGGCTATGTTGAAATGGTTTCATTTTTTTTTTTTTTCAGGTAAATTTTAATGTAATAACAAACAAAATGAAGAATGGTCATTTTATGACTAAGGTCGCGATCTTTTAAGAGCATGGGTCAGTAAATTTCGAAAGTGAAATTCTTCAACACGGTATGTTTCATTACAAAAAAGCCCTGTCAGCGGATTTTTGCCATCGTCTTGTGTCCGCTGACAGAGCCTTTTTGTAATTGGTCAAACTGTGCTGAAGAATTTCAATTTCAAAAATTCGAAGTGAGGTTAAGTGACTGATCCATATTCTTAATCACGGGGAAAAAAACGTGGACAAGTACATTGGTGGTCCCTTGTTTCCCTATGATATTAAAAAAAATCCAAAACGCCGCTTAGAAGAATACACAAAAAGTTACAAAATAAGTTAAGATCTGTTGAAATATACGTGGCCAAATACGGGAAGCTTTACTGCGTTTCAATAAATTTTCAAATACAGTTTGATGTTGATAGAAAAAATAATAAAGTTCGGAAATTCAACTATGTCACCAACCAAATTGCTAACGTAAAAAAATTAGATTGTAAAAAAATTCTGAACGAAGTATTTGGCGAGGATTTTTCCATGAAATTAGCGTCATGTATAGATCATGATCACGAACTCGCCAAGTACTTCGTTACTGAAATTATATGCCAGAATGAACTTATGAAAATACACCAGATGTTAAATTCATATGGTCCCAATCTATTTTTTCCCCAATAATGTGGCATAACTTAAAATCATTATTTTTGTTGACGGAATCATGAGCATTGAATTGATGATAATGATATTGATTGAGAGATTGATTATAATTGCACTTTCTACATTCTCACCTCGACTATTTTCCTGAAAATCTTGGAGACTACAGTGAACAACAAGGAGAACAATTTCATCAAGACATAATTAAAATGGAGAGTAGGTATCAAGGAAATGGGAATATCAACATGATGGCAAATTTTTGCTGAACGTTAAAAAGAGAAACAAAATAAGAAACGTAAAAGGAACCCGCTGCGTAGGTCATTTGAAGACAAAAAAGTTCGATACAAACGAAGAACAGTTTGAAATCCATGGAGATCATTTCCTACCTTCTCTTTATTTGCTATTTTTCAGGATTTTTTGTCAATTTATGAATGTTTGAAATTATCAGATTCTGAGCTTGTATTCCATGCATCAAAATATACAAGAAACATATACAATCGTGTTTGATAATTTTTTTAAATTTTAAACGGCGATCATCTTTAAAAATAATACATTTTACTTCAAACGCGAAAAATACCTTAACAACGCTGATTTATTAAGTTTCTCCTTTTTTTCTTAAAGTATGAACGAAAATGAAAAAAAACCGATGCAGTGACATTTTTCGACATGTCGATTATTTCCAGAGATAGAGACGTTGGAACGTTTCTGAATGTCGCATGATAGATATGCCTTTCGTTAGATACTATTTTGTGATATAAATTCAAGGAAATTGAAAATAGTTGATATCGCGGCTTAGTAAAATGGCGTGGAATGCCTATTCTTTATATTAGTTATTTTTGAGATATTATATTTAAATTTAAATTATTCACATTCAATCAGCTGTCCTGTTGCTACAACATTCATTATGATTCCTAGAATTTTTATCCTAGAAATTTTACGATATTGAAAAAATTATAATAATCAAATTTCGAATATTAACTTAAAGAAAAAAATAACTTTTTCAGGGATTTTTTGCTGGTTTTGGAAAAGGCGTTGTGGGCACGATAACTAAACCCGTTGTAGGGGTTTTGGATCTCGCGACTGAAACAGCAACGGCAGTTCGAGAAACGAGTAGAAGGTAAAAATACTTGATATTATATTATCGTTACAATAAAATGAATAAAATTGATGCCGAATAGATTTGAATAAAAAATTGAAAATTTAGTTCAATTTTTTATTCGCTTCATTGAATTGATTGAATCCCTCATGAGCGAAAAATATTAAAACAGAAAAAAAAATGCTTGTTCGAAATTTAGCGCCCATCGTACAATACCAAGACGAGACCGGTTGCCTCGTGTAGCGAGTGGACCCGCGGGTCTCTTGCCGCCATACAATCCGCAACAAGCCGAGGGCCAAGAATTTTTGTACATCATCAACGAACGCGACTATTCCGAATTATTTGTGGCATACGAGTGTCTTTGCAGTGGAACAGAAAATCTTCGCGTCTTGGTTTCGAATGTACGGGTTCGCGTCATTTCAGGAGGAACTAAGAGCGTTGTTACGGAAGTCAGTCTCGCTGATTTATTGCATTGTCAACCGATTCACAAAATCGAGACCGATGGTACGACTCTGCATTATATCGAACTAACATCCAGAACTGATACGGCGACAGCTCTCCACGTCGATGGAACCGAACTTTTGAGAAGACCAAAAGTTCGTTGTGACAGTGAAGACATTGCTAAATGGGTAAGATATGTTGATAATTATTCTCAAAGATAACAAAAGACCAGTACGTATGGAAAGAAATATGATTTTATTTAAATTGCAAATTGAAAAATTAGTGCATGGAAAAGTTGACTGGGCCCCGATTTTTTCACCAGTCTCCACCCCGAGTGGTAGAAAATCGGGGTTGCATTGTAACAGCACCTCGCGGTGCGCCATCAACGCATCTTTCTTCTTACCCGTATCCGCACTGAAGTAGCTCGAAAATTTTCAATATTTTTTCATTGCTTTTTTTTACAAAATTTTTTAATTCTCCTTTACACATTATTTAGCCGCTTTTTTATATTTTGTTTGGAATAAGTTTTTTTGAAATATTATTTTTCAAGAAATCAACCGACGGCCAGATCGTTTTTTTTCGGATGACGTAATGCGGATAGATAGTTTTCATTCCAACGTATTGACTCCTCTCAACTTCTCGCATACATTGCCATTTTCAATTTTCATCTTACTAGAAATGTAAGCATAATGCGAGTTCTCATTTCTATCAATGCGGTTCTTGGCTGCTTTATCTTGGGTCGCCAACTTTGCATACACTTTCGCTCACTAACCCGAATCAAGAAGAATATCTACTAAGTCGTAGAATATCTTATATCAAATATCGTATCGTGTTCTCTCGTATTATGAAGAAAAAATAAATTCAGAATGTATAACCGATATTTATTGCAGATCGTTTAATATGCCTTGTATGAAACCGGTCTGAAAGGTCTGGTCCAACACTTCTTCATTGTAAAGTGAAGACGTTAAATATTTTATATTCACTTAGCAAGAATTCAAAAAAAAATCAACAACAATGTGGTATATGAGAATGAGACAGACGTATGGATGAAGGAGAGAGAGAGAGAGAGAGAGAGAGAGAGAGAGAGAGAGAGAGAGAGAGAGAGAGAGAATCGAGTGAATGACGAGTATGCATGTACGTTATAAAAAAGACTGTCAACAAGACATATATAAAATAAAAAAAGCGTTGCGTTATCTTGGAGACGAAAAATAATAGTTAGTTCAAATTGAGAGCCGATCAATAAAGGACGTTTCCACTTATATTAACTCGTGTCGCCTATGAATCTATTTATAATAATATTATATAAAATATATTATCTTACAATTGGGGGCTCAGCTCTGATTTATCTAGGTAAAAAGACGCGGAAATATAAGTGAAAAATCGAAAGTTTCGCGAAGCGCGAGAAAACGTAGTCGCGAAATCGGTTTCAAAAAGTGTGTGACGAATACGAAGTTTTGTCAAATAGACGAGGATACTCAGACGGAGTATCTTTGACAAAATTTTGAATAAAAACGAAGGTTGATCGACATTTAGACGGGACGTCGGTCAATGAACAGAAGTGCACGATAAGACGAGCATCATGCCGCAATTAGGAGATTTTTCGGCTTCTGAGCTGCGAGAGAAGGCGCGAGCGCGGGGTTTACCGAGTGGTGGTTCAAAAGCGGAAATTATTGCGCGGCTTCTGAAATATGATCCAGAGGGCTCGTGGATGGAAAAACTCAGCGATCAAAACGACGAAGGTGCTGTTGGTGGTGGTGAACGTGGCCCAGAGATTGTCGAGATTTTAGCGCAGCAAGAGCGCAGTGACAATTCACGGCGTGCGAGAGAGCTCGCTGAGCGCGAACGAGAAGTAGAGTTGGTGAGACGCGAGCGTGAGATCGAATTTGTGCAGCGTGAAAAAGAGTTGATGCGACGCGAGCTTGAATTAGCGCGACGCGAAATCGAAGCGTTACGACGACGTGAGCGAATGCACGTAGAAGAAAACGAACCGCGAGTACAAGTGGAACAAGAACGAGGGGGAGTGGAGACGGTGTCAAATCTTTCTTCACACACGAATTTGAAAATGATCGCCGAATTGGTGAGTGAGTTCGACGGTGCGACTGATGGTTTCGACGTGTGGGAAAGACAGGTTAGATTTATGAAAGCGACCTACCGACTCGCGGACGATGCTGCGAAGACGCTTATTGGTATGAAGCTGCGGAAAAAGGCGTTTGAGTGGCTACATTCGAAAGCAGAGCACGATGACGTTTGACGAATTGATGAAAGAAATAGGACAAATGTATCGTCCGAAACAAAACAAGATCGATCTCCGTAAGAAATTTGAGGCACGTGTGTGGAAACGAGGCGAAACGTTTCGAGAATATGCACACGACAAGATTGTCATCGGTAATCGTGTACCGATTGACGATGACGACATGCTAGACTATCTGATCGACGGGATTCCCGATAGATTGCTGTGTAATCAGGCACGGATGCAGAGTTTAGCGACGAAGGAAGCTTTGATTGAAGCGTTTGACAAAATCATGCTTCGGGAACAGCCATCCATAAGTTCGGGTCAGCAGGAGAAAGGGCATAGCGCACCAGGAAAAGTGTCACGAAATGGAAAAAGTACGAGCAGCGATAAGAGTCAGATGAACGACGACAGACGAAAGACGGGTAATCGCAAAGGCTGTTACAACTGTGGCCAACCAGATCACGTGAGTTTGTCTTGTCCTATGAAAGGGCTCGGTCCGAAGTGTTTTCAGTGTGGAAAACACGGACACATTGCATCGAAATGTCAAGACAAAAAAGACGAAACAACGAATGAAGTACGAGCAGTGGCTTGTACTTCTCGCAAAAGGTTTGTGAAGATGGTGAATATTATGAATAGAGAAATTGAGGCTCTATTGGACACCGGAAGTGATTTGACTTTGATGTGCAATGATGAATACGTGCGAATTGGATCACCTCCTCTCCAACCGACAGACGTTTGTTTTTCGGGAGTTGGTTCGGCATCTCACGGGACACAAGGAGAGTTCTCGACGGAAATCACGATAGACGGACACCGATTCCCGATTCTTGTGCGTGTTGTTGCGGATCACCTCTCTCGACAAAGATTGTTGATTGGAGCTGATTTTTTGACACCAAGGGTTTTCACTTCAAGGAAAGGACAACTGTATATCGACAAAGATGAAGACGATGAAAATCTACCGGAGGTGTTGCAGATCGATCTACTTGACGATGCAAAGGCGAAAGTCGATCTCTCTCATATCGATGACGTCGATATGAAGGAGCAGATTGCTGCGTGGATTGATGAATACAAACCAAACAAGGTCGTAGAGACGACGGTGAGTATGAAACTGGTGTTGAGAGACAATGAACCAGTATATCAAAAGGCGCGGCGATTAGCGGTGAACGAGAGACAAATCGTCAACTCTCAAATCGAACAGTGGATAGAGCAGGGTGTGGTCAGACCTTCCTCGTCAGACTACGCAAGCTCAGTCGTATTGGTAGGCAAAAAGGATGGTTCGCATCGACTGTGTATTGATTATCTCCTCCTCAATAGAAAGATCGTTCGAGACCGGTATCCGTTACCACTGATTGAAGATCAACTAGATCGTTTGCAGGGAACAAAGATCTATAGCACTCTAGACCTGAAGAATGGATTTTTTCATGTTCCAGTGGGTCCATCGAGTGTCAGGTATACGGCATTTATCTTTCCGGACGGACAGTTCGAGTTCCTGCGCGTGCCGTTTAGGCTGTGCAATTCGCCGTCTGTTTTTCAGCGTTATATTAATGCGATATTTCGTGAAGCGATTAGAGACGGAAAAATGCTTACGGACATGGACGATTTAATTATTCTTTCTGATAATTACGAAGACGGGCTGAAAAAGTTAAAAGACGTGTTCGAGATTGCGAGTAAAGCTGGCTTGGAGATCAGCTGGAAAAAATGTTGCTTTTTGACG
This sequence comes from Campoplex nolae, assembly GCA_037893425.1. Classification (NCBI taxonomy): domain Eukaryota; kingdom Metazoa; phylum Arthropoda; class Insecta; order Hymenoptera; family Ichneumonidae; genus Campoplex; species Campoplex nolae. Next base: position 51,229 of record JBBLXU010002531.1, on the reverse strand, counting down.
AGACGCGTGGAATTTCTAGGTCATCTAATCGAAGACGGAACCGTTAAACCATCAGAGCGGAAGACCGAAGCGGTTCAACGATTTAGTAAACCTACAAATATTAAACAAGTACAAGCTTTTTTAGGTTTGACGGGATACTTCAGAAAGTTTATCGCCGATTATTCAAGGATCGCGCGGCCTTTGTCGAATCTTTTGAGAACTGGGGTAAAGTTCAATTTTGGTAAGACTGAACGTAAAGCTTTCCATTCATTAAAAAAATATCTCAGTCAACAACCGATTCTGAGTCTGTATCGAACTGGAGCTGAAACGGAGCTTCATACAGATGCTTCAAAATTAGGTTATGGAGCTATTCTGATGCAGCGCAATGGAGATGACGGACAACTACATCCGGTGTATTTCGCGAGTGGAAAGACGACACCAGCGGAAGAAAAGTATTCTAGCTATGAGTTGGAAGTACTAGCAATAATAAGAGCGCTTCGAAGATTCCGGGTGTATCTGCTTGGTATCCAGTTCAAAATTGTGACAGACTGCAAAGCGTTTACGATGACAATGAATAAAAAAGACCTTTGTGTTCGTGTAGCTCGATGGGTCTTACTTTTAGAAGAGTTCCAATACAAAATTGAGCATCGAGCTGGAAGAAACATGAGACATGTCGACGCCTTGAGCAGAAATCCTCTCCCGATGTGCCTGATTATTGACGAAAGCCGCGAGAGCTTGATAGCAAGATTCCGAAAAGCCCAGCGAAACGATTCTGATCTCAACGAAAAGATTGAGCGAGCGGAAAAGGGTGACTTAAATGGATACAGCATGCAAGAAGGTTTACTCTACAAAGACATCGGTGACGAGACATTGCTAGTTGTTCCAAAGGCGATGCAGCTACAAATTATTCGACGAGCGCATGAACAAGGCCATTTCGGGATAAATAAGACGGAGACACTGGTTCGAAATGAGTATTGGATACATGATTTGAGAACGAAGACAGAGAAAGTAATTAACAACTGTATCTCGTGCATCTTGGCCAATCGACAGAGAGGAAAACGAGAAGGATTCCTCAACCCGATTGAAAAAGGAAGCGTTCCTTTCGACACGTTTCATGTGGACCACCTAGGCCCTCTACCGTCAACGAAAAAATCCTACGTGCATATTTTTGTCGTTGTGGACGCGTTCACGAAGTTTGTATGGCTGTATGCGACTAAATCGACGACGTCGGCAGAAGTAATTGACCGTCTGCGAAAACAGTCATTTATTTTCGCCAATCCGAGGAGATTGATTTCAGACAGAGGTACGGCTTTTACCTCGAAAGAATTCGAGGATTATTGCCAAGAAGAAGGTATCGAGCATACGCTGATTACGACGGGAATACCGAGATCAAATGGTCAGGTGGAGAGAATCAATCGTACGCTGATTCCACTTTTGACGAAATTATCTGCGCCGAAACCAGGCGAATGGTACAAGTATCTGACAATGGTACAGAGACGTTTAAACGTAACACCGCATCGAAGTACGAGAACAACGCCTTTCCGACTAATGTTTGGAGTTGACGCGCGTTTGCCAGACGAACCAAAAATCAAGGAGCTGCTAGACGAAGAGCTCGTTAGTTCATTTGACGAAGGACGAGAAGAATTGCGATGACATGCGAAAGAAAATATACAGCGTGTCCAGTTTTTGACAAATCAAGAAAGAAACCTCATCATTATCAAGAAGGAGACTTTGTTGCTATACGTCGAACACAGCAAGGTCCGGGCTCGAAATTTACGCATAAGTTTCTTGGACCTTATGAAATTATCAAAACATTGCGGAATGATTGCTACGTTGTGCGACGAATCGGAGAAACAGAAGGGCCAAAGCAAACTTCGACTGCTGTTGATTTTATGAAGCTCTGGACGAGTGACGACGCTGAAGATAGGTTGTTAAGCGACACCGAAGATGAATGCCAAAAAGATAACGATGATAAAAACCTCGATAAGGAAGATGACGACAATAACCAAAGAAAAAAAGAACATCGACATCAAGGGCAAAAACAAGCAATATGTGTGGACATTCGGGACGAATGCCCGGTCAGGACGGCCGAGTGTGGTATATGAGAATGAGACAGACGTATGGATGAAGGAAAGAGAGAGAGAGAGAGAGAGAGAGAGAGAGAGAGAGAGAGTGAATCGAGTGAATGACGAGTATGCATGTACGTTATAAAAAAGACTGTCAACAAGACATATATAAAATAAAAAAAAGCGTTGCGTTATCTTGGAGACGAAAAATAATAGTTAGTTCAAATTGAAAGCCGATCAATAAAGGACGTTTCCACTTATATTAACTCGTGTCGCCTATGAATCTATTTATAATAATATTATATAAAATATATTATCTTACAACAATTTACTTGCAAATAATTCTTAACTCTCAAGAAACGTTTAGACGAGACAGAAAAAGCTTCAAATAGGTAAAGCATTTTTTTATTTTCAATGCGCAGAAATTCGTCACGAAAACATTAACGATTTGATAACGAGGCAATACCAGGATATATTCATATGCTTAATAGGCTGATGCAAATAAAATCGATATTTTTTTTTCATTAACTTTTATAGCTTTCAGTACTTATCAAAAAAGTAACTTTCCCAACATTTGAGCAAAAAAAATAAATAGTGCGGGAAAAGTCACGCGGTAGAAGTGAAACTTCTGTGCGATGTATAAACATGCATGTGCGGATTGGCTAAAACGGGTATAAGAATAAGATACCACTCAAATCGTATTACAAAGCAGATTTTCTGTTCGATAAAAATAAGATTTAATCCGTGGAGGTATCTTGAAAAGACGGCATCAATCGTAGTTCCTAATCTTGTCATGGTTTCTTCAGGATTGCTGTCGAATTCCAATTTCAGTTTCATTTTTAGAAATTCGGTAATGGTTGTGTCTCTAGTGCACGAATATTAATATTGAAATCACCCTCAATACCTGAACGATAGTTTTCTAAATCCTCACCAAAGACCGCAACACTGTCAGATGTATGTTAGCAGCATACGATGGAAGGACCGTTGAATCTCGTGAACGATGCGGTTTGGGGAAATATAAACTGTTACCAACAATACAAATAGTATTTATTTATTTTTCGATGTTTTCGTTGTTCTACTAACAAGGTTTTCCAACCTATGACTTTGCAAGTATAAGAACGATGACGTCGACAAGAAGAATCTGACATCCCCAAAAGAACGTTTCATGCCCATGTAAATTTGTGACTAAATAGGCCAGGAAACAAAGCTACAAAATCATCAGATTTTGACAAAAGTACTAACAGGTAACAGCGCATATATAGTAATAGGAGCGCCTTCCGCGCGGAAGTTGCCGAGTGGTGGCGGTCGAACAGCGCATATATAGTAATAGGAGCGCCTTCTCCGCGGCTGCTGTGCGACCCCCACCACTCGACCACTTCCGCACGCTCGGCCGTTTTTGCTCGTGTTCGCGCCTAATTTTCATCTATTTTTCAACATTTGAACGAAAAACGAAGATTGACGTTTCGTAGCTGAACACTTCTACTTTAAAAATCGGTTTGATAAATTGAAATCGGACGACTTCCAGAGCATCCAGCCTTGTTGAAAAAAATGGCCCTCTTGACTTCTGAGTGCCATAACTAAAAAACTATTTATCTGGCAGCACCTGGATTTTTCACAGAGGATCACAATACCTACACACTCACAGAGTATCTATCAATACCTACAATCGTGCAAAAAAGATCCAACTTCAAAAATAGCGACGATAAAATTTTTTGAAAAAACGCAATTTTTTTGTTTTTTTCAATTTTCTCCGTTAAGGTAGTAACGTCGATACTGCAAGAGTCAAATGAATACACCGTCATGTTTGACTTAAGCAGTATTTAGAATAGGCAAAGTTGCGATAGAGTGAGAGAGACAGAGATTGTCTGTTTCACTCGAGAGGTGCGCAAAGACTGACGGGTGACGGGCGCAAGTTTTTAGTTATGTGTCAATTGAAATTCAACATTTTCAACAATGAAAACACCACAAGAACATAACCAGCCGCGATTTACTTGGTTTTTTTTAGCTGGGACGATGCTTCTAATAAAATAATATTTTTGCCGAACTTGCCTATTGGTATGGAATAATTAAATCCACTGAAAGACTGTGTATCAACAAGTATGAGAAAAAAAATGGTCACTGCAAAAGTGACTTATGAAATGCTTGTAAATGCATATAAACAAGATAAGTACTATGGCTCACGAGAGCTTTGGGCAAAGACGAGAACGGTTCGGTTAGAGTCACCAAAACTAAAAATATATTACAAAGAATCTGTGATTTTTTCGAAAAACAAGAAAAAAAACCAAATTATTATTGTTGTTATTTAATTGACTTTGAAAATTATCACTTTGTTAATAAAAAAATAATAACGTTAGTAATGATAAAGAATCTTTATAAAGTATACACTTCCATGTTTATTTTATTTTCAAATTTCGCGCGCATTGTAACCTCTCCGCGACGTTGCCACGTTATACTAATCTGCGATATAAACGTACATTTAGGATATTCATTTATTAATTACTGCTATCACATGCTCTCAACCTTTATTTTTAAGGATTCAAAATGTTCCTTATCTAGAGACGCGGCAGCGTCTTGACGCCGAGTATTAAAAAGAAAATGTTAGAACAGGCGAGGCAAGACGTGCAGCGTATCTATACTCGAGATTGGTCAATTTCCCCTCATTTCTGAACTTTAAGTCGTCGCCATTGTTACATAATTCGACTCACGGAAAAAAATGAAACTTCTATCATACAATGGGATGAATGCGCTTTAGATGACATAAATTTTTAATTAATAGAACGAATTGAAATTTTTAATTAATAGAACGATTTGTTTGACGGAAATCGCAATTTTCCTTTAAAGAATGAGCTCGTAATACAGGAATTAAATTTTTCAATTATCTACGAACATGATTTTATAGAAATGCACATGATTTTCAAAAAAAGTCCCATAAAATTTTGTGATGAGTTCGATAGTTTCGCCGGAAAAGTGAAAAAATCTTAAAATTGACTACAAAGTCAACTTTAACCATAAATATCTTCCGAAAGAGTTGATTTATCGTAAAACGATAAGAGATCTTTTTGATAGTGCGTTTGAATCCCTACAAAAACCCGCCTGTGGCATTATGCTACGATCACGCATTGGCGAGGTATAAAATTCAGAAGCAGCAAGCGATGTCTTTCCCGTGTTATTTAAATGGGAAATACAAAATAGCGATGAGCGACCTCTAAAAAATTTTTTTAAGGGCTCAAATTTTGACAGGCTTCTTTTTTTACCTTACTGCAACTATCGAAACGTACCCATTGGGAAAAAAAAAATATCGATTTTTTTTGAACCACCCTAATATATATATATTGCCGGTATCGTCTACGCGTGCTTTATTCGCACGCTTTAATTCTGTTTTTCCGTAACGTATACATAAAAATTATTTTAAAAAAGAATATATAAAATATATATTTTTTTCTTTTATTCTCTCCATGATGCTTGGAAAAAAAAAATCGTGGACCGAAGAGGAAAAAATGACTCGCCCAAAATTTAGGATTGCAAAAAATGTAGAGGTTGCTCAAACGATTTTTAAGTACTTTTTTTCTTATTTCAGGAAAAATCGTAAAAAATATTTTTTTACTATAATTTTCATGTTACACGTAACAAATTCTTCGAACAATCAGTTGAAACAACATTTTTCGTCTAAAATAGAATCATATTTATCCTTTGTATTGAGAATTGTAAACCGGCGTGAAACATGTTTATTTAAACTATTTCGCGAATATCAATGGAACGGCTGAAGATATGAAAATTATTATTGATCCAGTTTTGTAGGAAATTAAATTTCCTATTCCATTTTTTTTAATCCCAAATTTTGGGGGAGTTGCTTATTTTGCATCTTCTAAGGTCACCGATTTTTTTCGAGAAAGTTGGCTATAAAAAAACGGTCCTCCCAATCTGAACTTAGTTTGAATTAATCTGATGCTGGTAGAAACTTGTAAAATTTTTGAAAAGTTACTCTTTTAGCGTTTGCAAAATTTTTTAACTCGATATTTATGAAGATTCAAGGCTTTATTGGAGTGACATTTCTTTTCTTCAATCTTGTATTGTCGAAAAAAAAAAATAGTTTCTCACTTGAAACCAAATTCCTTAAATTACTATTTTATTAAATTTATATAGGAGATTATGAGACAAAACGGACATATGGGGCAAAACGGACATTCCAAAATCTGAAATATCGTAAAATTCATAAATTTTTTTTTCAAGCCTAAAATACATTTTTACTCGAGAACAGACTGAATTAGTGAATTTTGAGGCAAAATGGACACACGGGAGGCAAAACGGACACATGTAAATGTAAATTTTATAAAATTTATTTTCGGATCCAAACCATGTTCTGACTCTAAAATATCTTAAATTGTTGAATTCTAGGGTGAAATGCACAATAAATTCAAGTTTTAGAGCAAAATAAACACACGTCGAATCCGAAATTTTATAAATTTCATAAAATTTTGACGCTGATCCCAAACTACGTTCTGCTCACTATTCAATCTCTTTTGTGACTTATTTGAAATCCAAATTTATAATCACGGTAATAAAGTAAGAAAAAAAAGGTTTTTTTTATTGCAGCAAATAAAATCTACATATTCGTAATTTTTTAATTTTTATTATCTTTGAGGCTGTGTCCGTTTTGCCCCAAAAAATTTTTTTTACGAAATCCGGAGAACTAGGACCGGAAATCGATTATGGAACTCCAATACAGTTCAAACCTCAATTATAGTATTATACCGCAGCACGGTGGAGCTAAAGTTCATTTTTTGCAAAACCGAAAAGCTTGGACCAAACGCGATCTCAAATTTGGCTCATTTTTTTTTTTACATCCAAGGAATGGGGCCCAAGTGGTCCCATTCCTTTTCTTATATTACCGAGGTGGTATTCCATTTAAAAAAAATCAATTCAAACGTCTCAATTTCGGAAAATGTAATTTTTTCATTTTTTATACCTCCGAGAGGCTGTGTCCGTTTTGCCCCAAAAATTTTTTTTTCCAAAATCCTTGAAACTATGACCGGAAATCAATTATGGGACTTCAATACAGTTCAAACATGTATTATTCCCCAACACGGTGGACCCAAAGTTCATTTTTTGCATGACCCAAAAACATGGCCTAAATGCGATTTCAAGATTTGGCTCATTTTTCTTTCTTACATGCCGAGGAATGGGGTTCCAAGTGGTCGCGTTTCTTTTCTTACATTACCGAGTTTGCATTCCATTCGGAAAAAGTCGCTTCAATAAACGTCTCAATTTCGAAAAAAAAAAATTTTTTATTTTTTATACCTCCAAAAGGTAATGTCCGTTTTGCCCCAAAAATTTTTTCTTTAGAAATTCGAGAAACAACGACTGGAAATCAATTTTGGGACTCAAATATGGTTGTAAGACCATATGCTTATCGATTAAATTGGCTTAAATCGTTAAAACGTCCGTTTTGCCCCTACACTGCCGGCCGAAAGTGTGAAAAAAGCAATTGTAATTTCGAGATGCGCTAAAAGTTAAATTGCTGTGTCAAATAGGCAGATATTCCTATTTCGCGGAAGTGGGTTTAAAATTTAAAAAAAAATTTAAAAAAAAAACGCATCACTTGTGGAAGTTGTTTTTCATTGCTTTGAAGTTTCATGTATTTTTTTTTCAGAAAAATATGCCACTTTTGTGTAAAAAACAACCATTCTCACACAATGTTGCGTAGCAAGAAAACTACGGGGTTTTGCTTTGATTTGAGGGAAGAGGTTGCATAAGGTCACACTGGATGGACTGGAGTTTTTTCAAAATTTTTGTGCAAGATTTTTTAAAAAATAGTTTCTGGACGAAAACTGGAAAAGTGGCTTAACTCGAGAACCATAGGGTTTGAGGCAAAATATCAAGATAAGAAACTTTTAATTTTTCAGAAGCATCTATTTAATACGTTGTACCGTCACCATGTAATCTCGCTCAATACTAATGAATACAAATTGTTTTAAATCAAAATGAATTCGATTCCGATTTTATTACTTCAAGTGTAAATTTCAGTGCAATTATTGTAATTCCAAAATGTTTGTGTTTGCTCTTCAGTTTTCACCATTGGCTGTCACTTTTTTCTGCTATATTTCTTTGCAGAAAAGTGTTTTACTTTATAACTATCATGCTTTTTCCATTTCATGTAACTAGTTCATTTACTTCCTACAAAACCGACTTGAAAGTTTTTGTCCAACGATAATGGAAGAAAATAACTGTTTAAAACTGTAATTTTTGTTGTCATTTGAAGAAAGTTACTCAGTTTAGTAGAAGAATCCGAAAAATAGTTGTCTCTATCTAGGATTTTTTTATCATTATAGCAAAGTTGGTAATTATCACCATTTTTCAAAAAGAAGTGAAATCAATCGGAAAAACTTTAAAAAAGGAAAAAAAGAACGCCAAGTATTAAAAGATCGCGACCTTAGTCATGAAATGAACATTCTATGTTGTTTCTATTATAACATTAAAATTTACCTCCAAATTTACCTAAAAAAGAAATGAAATCATTTTAATTAATATAATAACGATAATGGAAGAAAATAACTGTTTAAAACTGTAATTTTTGTTGTCATTTGAAGAAAGTTACTCAGTTTAGTAGAAGAATCCGAAAAATAGTTGTCTCTATCTAGGATTTTTTTATCATTATAGCAAAGTTGGTAATTATCACCATTTTTCAAAAAGAAGTGAAATCAATCGGAAAAACTTTAAAAAAGGAAAAAAAGAACGCCAAGTATTAAAAGATCGCGACCTTAGTCATGAAATGAACATTCTATGTTGTTTCTATTATAACATTAAAATTTACCTCCAAATTTACCTAAAAAAGAAATGAAATCATTTTAATTAATATAGCCAAGAATAATGCTTCCAGAAAAATTCTGTGGATTTAAAGCGAATGTTATTCCTATTTTATGCTAGCTGAGCACTAAGAAAGTACAAGACAATTTTTCAGGGAATAAAACAAAAAACAAATACATGAAAAGCGCAAATACGCGTACGAATGCACGCATTTTATCTACGCGTATTTTGGTGCACAAATTCACTGAAAATATTACACATAAACTTGGCGTGCATGGTTTTCAAATATTAACTCGGCGAAGGAACTGTACATTGAAAGAATTCGAATGTGTCTACCCATGAATTTTTATTTACTCGTCTGTTTATTTATTCGTTCATATTAACCATCTATATATTCATGTAGCTCATCTAATCGTCCGTCCGTATAATCAAAAAATGAGCGGACGGTCGAACGGATAGAAAGGATCACAATTAAGACACATAAACGATTCAAGTTCCATGTGTACATCTTTTCTCCATTCGTTTTATTTATACAATTTCATTCTTCATTCATCCCATCGATTTATCGTTTCATTAATTCTATCATCTGATCCGTTCATCGATATATACTGAAACTTTTCGTTATCGCGGGTACTAGGATCCAGCGACGCAGGCCTCGTGAGAGGTTTACGAAACTCGGAATTTGAGTGTAAATTTTGGGTGGCTCGAGAAGAATTTAATTTAGTACGGATAATTACCAAAATTGATATGTGTGTATCGCTCTCTCTCATTACATTGGGTGTAACAACATGCCTCAGGATATGGTGTCACGTTCATGTATGACGATGACGATCCTTCATCATTGGCATTCAATGAATGAGAGAGAGATCGATGCTAGATAACACAAAAATATCAGAAAAGAAGTCAAATTAAGTAAAGATTTAAATGTTGAATTTCACCTACCGGTAATTGATCCTGGAGGAGGAGTGGTGAAATTGGTGAATTTAATTAATAATCTTTTTTATAAATGAAGTAATAATATCAGGCTGAAGGCCGAGAGTATGACAAGATATTAAAAGGGCCGAGGAGGTAGCGTCGCTCGTTCCCAGTATCCGTGAACGATGTTTCGTGTTGATGTGCGTGAGCTATCTTACTGCTGAAATGTCTTATTACTATCTCTCTCTGACACGCAGTCAGATGATCGTAATTCCGCGATTTTAGTTATGATTATTTCACTCGAAAATCCTTCGATTTTAGTTATGATTATTTCCAAGAATCTATCGATTTTATTTATGATCGTCGCTCGGAATTACGATATTCTGACTACGATCTACTGCCCTCTTTTTCAAGCAATGACGTTATTAATTTAGGTAATAAGCAAGCTGTTTGATATCATGCCTTAGATCTGAAATGCTTAAAGATGCGCATGTCATCAGGAAACGTTAAATGATAAAGAGATTGAATCGTGCTCAGAGAATTAATAAGCGCAGGGTGAGGATCAAACATGCAAATAAATAACACGGAGTCAGGCGTGAGGTTAAATGCGTGTTTATTGAAAATATAGTCCGTGTCAAAGAGCCTGAGCTCGAAAAGTCCAAATTGTGTGTGATTGATATTTATCGTGCTTGACGATGGTCAAACGCTTGAGAAGCAAGCGGAGAGAAAATTGCGAAAGGATTATAGATCTTTGATATTGATTTGTAATCGGTTCTCATGGCCTTTACGATACGGATTCGTATAGTTAAATACGGAGTGGCCGACGCTCCGTATGCTAAAGAATATTAATTACGATGTAGTTAATACTCGAAAAATCAATCAAGAAATAAAGTCCTACTTCATCCGACGGATAAATTCCGTCCGCTGAGTCCCGGTTTAAGATGAGTGATATAGACAGAAGGTCGAAAATAGAAATCACGATTTCGGAGAGAATAAGCGAGTTATTAGTAGTACTAATGTTCAAACTCCCGATTTTCTGATAAAAGCCTACCTATGATCACCATCTAATGCTATCTCTCAGAGTCCGACATCCAGTGCAATACTGGGGCATTCTAAGAGAGATAGGTCCTAACCACGATCTCAGGTGGAAGATAGGATGGAGCAGTGCTCAATTGAAATCAGAGCATTACCGTTGTTTCTTGAAGTTGATATCGAAAGAATGAATTTTCGTCCGTGCGCACCCTTAAATAAATACAGCCGCGTGAGGGGAGTGCTCCCTTCTATGACCCCATCGATGATGGTTGAGGTGGGATAACTTCGAGAGGGTGACCACTAGAGTCAAGATCGGATTTAGGATGTTTATCCCCATTATAGAGTCGCGGTCGATTGATTGTTGCTACTGAGATCTTTCTGTATCCTCGATTGAGTATCAGGAGTCGATGAAATCGTAGGAGCCATCTCGATGATCCAAGGGTGTGTTCCAATGGCTATAGGAAGGGCCGATTAGGCCGCTGGCGTGAGTCACTGACCGCTGATTTGGTCATAATGAGAGAGAGAGGCGCGTGATGCGGGTAGGCGTGGCTATTAACGCGACGCTGCGAGCTTGTGTTGGGTAGCCTGACGAGAATCTCTCCGCCCACCGGTGTACTCTTGAATGTGATGGCGGTTGTGGAACTGCCGTCCCGTTACAATACTGTTCAACTACTATCACCTATTCACCCATCTTTTCAGTTCATCTCAATTGATTATCCGTTCGTCTTTTTTTTTCATTTTTTCCCTATATGCTAGTCATTTATTTTGTCCATTAAATCATCAATTGGGCCTCTCACGTTCTATCTAGGGATCGGACTTCTTTCACAATCGATAGAAGAAATAGTTCAATTTCGATCTGGATAGCATATTTCATTAACTTTGTCTTCCCGAGGTAATATTTGAAAACCATGCACGCCACGTTTATGTGTAATATTTTCAGTGAATTTGTGCACCAAAATACGCGTAGATAAAATGCGTGCATTCGTACGCGTATTTGCGCTTTTCATGTATTTGTTTTTTGTTTTATTCCCTGAAAAATTGTCTTGTACTTTCTTAGTGCTCAGCTAGCATAAAATAGGAATAACATTCGCTTTAAATCCACAGAATTTTTCTGGAAGCATTATTCTTGGCTATATTAATTAAAATGATTTCATTTCTTTTTTAGGTAAATTTGGAGGTAAATTTTAATGTTATAATAGAAACAACATAGAATGTTCATTTCATGACTAAGGTCGCGATCTTTTAATACTTGGCGTTCTTTTTTTCCTTTTTTAAAGTTTTTCCGATTTATGGCTGTATACGCAATTTGATTAATTTCGTTTTGAATGGAAATGATTTTTTTCAATCGGTTTCATCATTCAAACGCCACTTTTTGAACTGCGAGAATGGACAACATTTTGGACTCTGCCAAAATTTTCCCAACTACCTCGATCCGTACAGGTATATATTGAAAAGACGGCATCAATCATAGTTCTTGATCTTATCATGGCTTCTTCGGGGTTGCTGTTAAGTTCCAATTCAGTTTCATTATTAGACAATTGGCTAATGGTGGTGTCACTGGTGTAAAAATTTGAATTGAAATCTCTCTCAAGACTTGTACAATAGTTTTCTAAATCCTCACCAAATACCGCAACACCGTCAGATGTATGTTTTAGCAGCATTCGATGGAGGGATCGTTTACTCTCACTACTATACATCATTGCAAAGATTATACGCCAACTTGGCGTGCACGATTTTCAAATGTCAGTTCGGCAAAGGAACGCTTCTGTCATTTGTACCTTGAGCCATTTTTTCCGCTTATTCGTCCGTCCAAACCATTTATTCACTCAGCCCATCTAATCATCCGTCCGAACCTATCTATGTGAAATATTGATTTTAAATCCTACTATTGTGAGATTCGCCTTTGCCGAACTTACATTTGAAAATCATGCACGCCAAGTTGGCGTATAATCTTTGCAATGATGTATAGTACATACGTACAGATATACAACGCGTGCATTTTACGTCTATTTGTAATTTCATACACCATTTTTGGTGGTCTTGGCTTGATGAAAATGATATGATTTCATTTGTGTAAATGGAGAAACGATTTCAAGTGGTAATTTTATAGATAAGGTCACAACTTTTTAATACTTGGCGTTCTTTTTTCACTTTTTAAAAGTTTTTTCCAGGGATATCACTTCTTTTTGTAAAGAACGACAGTAGAAAGTAAGAAATATTGAGTAGTAAAATGATGGAAAAATTATAATAGTCATTCTCGGGGGTATACCTTCTTCGTAAGTGCCTTTCGCGTTTTCTCGCGGTTTTCGCGGTCTCGCGGTTTTTTGTAGTCTATTGTTATATTTGTATAAAATATATGTGTATGTAGGTATGATGACTCATTAAAATTTATAATCGTCATCCTCGGGGGGCTCCGCCCCCTGAACCCCCTGGGGGGCTCCGCCCCCTCTCCCCCCGCGGGGGGCTTCGCCCCCTGCGACTCCCCTAGCCCGGGTTTGAATTGTATATGTGTGCTTCTAGCTCTCGTTCAATTATTTCCGCGGGAGGAGAGTAGATCCTTCCTTGGAGGGGGTTCGGAAAGTAGACGTATATATATACGTGGAAGAAAATTTTCTATACTGAAATCGAGGCACCTAATTTTTACGATTACGAATTCACCTTTTTACGGGGATCACAGGGAAACTTTTTTTAATACGATAGAAATTGTGCATTCTAATAAATAGAACACTAATTTATCGGATAATTATGATAATTTTTTCAATATAAAACTAGAATATAGAATATTTTCTTTTTTGCGAGACAAGCGTATTGTGCTTATATTGTGCTTAAAATTCGAAAGAAAGCGAAAGGGAGGGGCGGGAGTCACGGTCCAGCATGAAACTTTGGTTCTCATGAGATTTTTGGTGAGCGTTGAGCAGGACGCACGTGTCATTAAAGTAAACGGTAATTATTATCAGATCTCTCTCCTTCTCGCGTTCGAGTTGGACCAGTGGGCTTTCCCAGTCATTTGTTAATGATTTTCCGTCGATTTTCTTAAAATGGAAATTGTAAAAAGTGTTCGATTTCGTGTACGCAACAAATTCGGTCGTGGCGGCATCTTCGCCTTTTGCCTTATAGTTTGCCAGTTCGACTGGCGCCGAACATTACCATCTAATAATAATTAAACAATACGAACGCGAGAGGAAAGAGCTTTTGTGGCAGTTGAGAAAAATTTCCGTCACAGTTGATAACAATCTTTTTAAAAAATTTCACGATATGTTCTATATCCATAAGAATATTTTCCAGCAGATAGATACTTCAAAAAAATAGGTATCTACAGAAATTAATGGTATTCGGATGTAAGGGTAGTACACCCTTGAGGATGAATTTTTTTGAAAAATGCAAAAACATGTATCCCTTAACTTTTGAAACTGTTAAATATGCAATTTTTTTAATTTCCATATCAAGCATATTCTATTTGTTACAACGTTTTTTAAATTTCCAACCACTATAACTTTGGCTCATTACCCCTTTAGGATAAAAAAATTCGAGTAGTGATTACTTTTTATGAAGCATTGAATGGAATTGGTTTGATTTGGCCCCCTTGTCTGCATATATATGGAACTGAGTGACCTTTCCTAGGAGACCTCAACTTTAGGGGTGTGTTTCACCCCTTAAATATGATTTTCCGCAAAAAAAAAAGTATCTCTTAGATTTCAATGTAGAATAACATACTCCAAGCGGAACAAAGTCGGCGGGGTACACTTGGGAAGGTTTCCTTGTTAGCATGGTCACAGCGTTGCTGTTTACATTAATGTGAGCGCACCAGAGACGAAAAATTATATTGCAGCCATCACTTCAAGATGATCATTTAAATACTTCGAAATATTGGTGCGTTACTAGAATATGTAATCCGAACAACGTGGAACTCTAAAACACGAACGCAATTCTATCATATCACGTATGAAAGACGTATAGATGACGGATCAATAAAAAATTTAAAAATTGTTTAATGCGTCACTTTTTTATTTCTTAGCCAATATGATGAACTAAATTCGTAATGAATTGTATGAAAACTTATTTGCAAGACCTTTGTTTTTCATGCGCCACTTTTTTAACCTATGCCTTTTCTTCGTCGAATCCTTTGCCACAAATATGTAAAATCGAAATTTCTGGCCTACAATTTTCAGCTAAAAATGAAGAAAAAAAAAACAATTTCAACTGGCCTGCGCGGGCATTAATTTTTTTTCAACGAACCAAATTTTGTGTGAATCACTGATTTGTTAAATACGTATATTTGTTATGCAAAACAAACGAATGGAAATTTCTAAATCATGATCATTGGCAAAAATTGAAGAAAAATATAAGTCACTTGAGCGACCTCTATAAAAATTTTTTTAAGCTAAAATTTTGGAAAAGTTACTTTTTTGACCAGTACTAAAAGTGCTTAAAGTTAATAAAAATTAAAAAATATCAATTTTATTTGCATCACCCTAATGCTTAATCTATTACAGGTCGAGTTTTAAATCACTCAAAATAAATTTGAAGTAATGCCTAACCTTGATTTTCCAGGTGTCACATCAAATAAATTACGCAAAAGGGATGCACGGAGAACGAAGCTTAACTCTGATGTCATCGGACAACTTACTGGATAACATACGTTCGTACACTTGAACAAAAGATGCAAAAAAAATGAGAAAAGAAGCCTTGAATGGTGTGAGTTTGCTAATTAATCAATACGATGTGGGCATTGATCTTCTAATTCGAATAACCAAACAACAAAATAGTCAAAACAAAATCGCGATCACATTGCTCTGATACTAAAATGAACAAAACGAAATCGTAAAGATGACGATTCAATTTCGCACAACATTCATTTGTATTTTGTTTTCTTCATCCTATCGCCCACGTAATCTCAATTTGTTATTGCAAAGATCGATTTACGTTGGTAAAATATCATAATCTAGAACTAATAAGCAAAATGTGTTACGTGTTAAGAGAGAGACAAAGTAAGAAAGATAAAAGAGAGCGAAAGAGTTCACCAAATTTTGTAAAGGAAACAAGAAAAGAAAAACAAAATAAATGTATTTTTTTGAATATTCATTTCTCAATAGCGTTAGTGCAAAGGATATTCATAATTATTCATTATTGTACAGGGCACAATTAATATAATAGATAATGTGAATACTTTATCACCCCCGTAGGGTTATCACGGAAACAAAACACGTTTTTTTTATTTGCACGTGCGCTCCTGCGTGTGTGCATTCTATTGTTAATTTACGCACGATTAATAAAGAATTTTTCCTTTTTTTTCTTTCTCCAGGTCATGTTCTCCTCAAAAAATGATTTTTCTTGCATTAGCTTCATTTTAGGTTGATAAAAAAATCAACCTCATTATTTTCACAAACTCGTGAGTGATTTTCCACAAAAAAGAAACTTTCACAATTTGAGGTTCTTAAAAAAACTTGTGGAGGTCGTACCCTTCACGTTTAGACATATTTTTCATGTTTAGTCAAAAAACACGATATAAAAATATCAATTTTTCCATGTCGCAACAAAGTTTGTTCGTATTAAATCTAAAAAAAAACTCATTCTATAAAAAAATTGAGATTAAGATAAAAAGAATATACAGGGGGTCCCAACGGTTTTTCTTTCATTTCTTTTATAATTCATCTTAAACGTTGTAATTTGAAGAAATAATTTGGTGAGTGTTTGAGGTTGATATGTTGGCATCTCATGGTAAACGTATGACCCTAACTTCCGGAATAATATAATTATTATCCGGAATTATATATAATTAATATCCGGAAGAATAATCTTTTTGTAATCCGGAATAATAATAATTAATATCTGGAATACTAATCTTTCGGAAAATTCTTCAGACGTGCTTCTGATGACGTTCAAATATTTTCTCATTGTTTTGACTGAAAATCATAATATTTAAATATGGTTTTGTTTGTGAAGTAGTACTGAGTGGGAAATTAATTTTTGCGAAATTTTGGTCTCCTAGAATATTGTTTAGAAGAAAACCCAGTGGTTTCGAGACGGGTTTCTAAATTCCAACTAAAAATCGTGATATGAAAATTTGGATTTTTTCATATCGCAAGTAAATGCTAACGCGTTTTTGAAAACCCAGTCTTATATCACGCTTTTCAATCAAAGTAAGAAAAAAAAATCTCTAAACATCGAATAAAAATTGAAATTGTGCAAAAATCACTGCTCTACTTTGTACAGTACTTCGTACAGCTCTTTGATTGCCAAACCACTTTTAAATATCACGATTTACAGCGAAAATTTTTGAAAAATATATGAACATCACTGGGGGCATCTGTGAAATTTGTTTCGAAGAGTCCAATCTCAAAGTGATCTATCAGTTGAATAAGTGGGCTGTCGGAAACTGAATAGTAGATACACGTTTTCCTCGGACACGCTTGATATCTCGAGAAAACGGAGAATTATACGTTGTTCTTTTCTCATCAGAGAATAACGTGTAACTCTCTATTTTTTCCGAATATCAGGTGTGTCCGCGAGAAAGAATTCAGTTACCGACTCTCCACTTATGCAACTGATAGATTACCTCAAGAGAATAATTTTTCTGTTGATTATGTACTAAAACATGAACCATTGACATGAGAAGAACCAGTTTTTCTCATCACGTGTGGGCGCGAAATTGAAAAAAAATCAGGCATTCTTCTGGGGTGACGGCTAAAATTTTGTTTGGAAATCTAAATTGTGAGAGGACTACTTTTCCGTGACGTATTGACATAATCACTGATGACTTTGAGAAAATGAGAGAGTCGATCTCATCGTACCTAAAAGTCTTTAGTTGATACCCAAAAACGAGAAGCCTTGCAAAGGGGAGCGTTGTCAAAGAATATTGAGCGGTTATTATTATCAGTACCACTCTGCGAAATTTGATATTGCAATATTTTCCAAATAGATTTTCGTAAGAGAATTCGACAAGCTACAAGAGAGTCCGTTGCACCATGCCGCAAATGTAAAAAAAATCAAATACAGAAAAAAAATTCATACGGAAAAAATTTAGTGGGAAAAAAATTCGGACGAAGTACTTGGCGAATACGCCAGCATGAGTAGTGATAGGTACATTATCAAAATTCAACAGAGCTTTACCAAATACGTTTTTCGAATATTTTTTCCAACTATATTTTTACTGTATGAAATTTTTTTCTGTATCGGGATTTTTTTTAAATTCTGATTCTTCTTGTGCAAAACAACTGTACCGTAGAGCAACTGTACTGAGAATTAATTGAAAGATTTTTCGATGATGGGTTTTAATGTAATTGACTGTTAATGCTTCTGAAAGTTTTATTTATTTCACGACTTTTTGTAAAATTTATACTCGATATTTGATCACCCGAAATTACTATTTGGGGGGAATAAATGTACTTGTCTCCATTTTTTTACAGTATTTGCGATGTATTCAACAACTTTTTGAGATCATCGCGAGAATCTGGTTTTTCGAATAGAGATTTTGATTGGGACAGATGTTAGGAGGGATGAATTATTTAATGATTATGGTGTTTTATTACAGATTTTTGTGCGGAGGTATTTAACTACCCAAAACTATTATTGGGAGGTTACTTGGTTATAGTTGTAATGTATTTGACTATTTACAATTTCGGATTTTTTTATTCATTCACTGAGTTTCGTAACTAAGTCTGGACTTAATTTTTCGCCATCTGAGATCAGTATTTGGAAGGAGTAAATGAACTTGTCTCAACTTTTTTTTACAGAATTTATTCTATTTTTACATGGTTTATTTAAGAACTTCATTATAAATTATAAATTATAAATTATAAATTAAAAAATAAAATATAAAATTATAAATCAAAAATTATAAAACTGAATCTTTTGCGAGAATTTAAATATCATGATTTGTGGGATCACTTTCTTCATCAATTTCATATAAGATTTTTTTTCATAACGTTTGGTAATGAGCTGCTTATTCGAGGAAATTATCGTGGAAAAGAAAAAAAAAACAAACAAAATACCATTTTGATCATCATGATTGTGAAGTGTAAAGGCTCAAAAAACGTGACCCTAGCGGATTTTGCGACCAGATTTCTAGTCGTTTTTGTACAAAAGTTGACCAGTTATTCGTGGTCGGACTGAACCGGACGTGACGTATTCATGTCGGTCGTTCCGACCAAGAAATCGTAGTGGGAACTCGAAAATTCCGACTGACTGTGGGGCCCGGTTTAGGTCCCGCCAGAGAGACCAGAGTTCCCGGGTCGTATCGTTTTTCACCAGCGCCGCTGCCTGTACATTTCGACAAGGTATAGAACAGCACGCCATGCTGCTATATTGCCAGCAACAGGAGAGCAAAAAGAATTCAAACAATTCGAAAAAAAACCGGTCCATCTGAGTGAGGCTCGATCGCTGGAGCCTGGAGGCTCGAGCCTGGAGCGCTACCCACTGCACTACCAGACATTTTATAGCTGAGGCACAATAAAACTCATATATAAATCGTGATTCACGACTTATATATAAGTTTCGTTATACGTCAATTATAGAATGTCTGGTAGCACAGTGGATAGCGCTCCAGGCTCGAACTCCGACAGTCCCGGGCTCCAGGCCGCGGTCTGAATTGTGCGAATAGCGCTCAAACGAACCCGATATGTATATACTCGCCGGGTTACGCTATACGCTTTGTACGCTTTGAGCACAATTCGGACCGCGGCCCCAGCCTCACTGAGGTCAATCGGTTTTCTTCGGTTCGTTTAAATTTTTTTCGTTGTCCTATTGTTGGCAATACAGCAGTCCGTGGTCAGAACTAGAGACCTCCGTGAAGTTGGCCCCCCAAAGTTATTATTTTTAAATTTAATTAATGCAAATCGTTTGAGAATCGTTTGAGAGGATTTGAGAGTAAAGAAAAATTGTTTGAGAGTTAATAGTTTTTCCGGAAAATTGATTTTAATTTTGGATGTGAAGTTGGCCCCCCCATTTCGTATCTCCTCGAAAAATTGACGTAGAGGTTAAATTTTTTTTTTAATCGTTTGAGAGGATTTGAGAGTTCAAAAAAACTGTTGGAGAGTTAATATTGCAATTGATATTACTTAATTATTGAGTGAGTCATTTCCCCATAATTTCCCCTAGTTTCACAGGACTTCCGACCTGCGCAATGCAAATGCGCGGCCGACATGCGCAGACTATATGCGCAGTGTATCTGACTCAACAACAACAATCCTAACCTGGTAGAAAAACAAAATGACAAGAAAAAGAGCAAAGCGAACGAAGAGGAGATTCCGGCAGTGCCGGAAATGCCCTAACCTTTGGAAAAGAAAAAAAACAGTTCGTTAACGCTCAAAGGCAAAGACTGGATCCAAACTGTCCTATTAAAAGGTACATTTACAAGCTTCGCAGATTCCGACGACCGACGTGACAAAATTTCTGGAAAAAAAAACTCATAGCAGCGATTTCCACTTCCAGGTAGACACAAGTGCGACTGCGAGGCAAAGACGCACTCCCTCGTCAACAATTCCACCAGCTGCGGCCGCATCGTTTGCGCTCAGGAACGCCCCGGCCTGGGCTTGTTGTGTGGCACTTTGGTTTGGACTCCGAACCAACAACAAATCCTCTCGGGCAAGGCAAAACAGTCCAGCACATAAAACACAGGGAGATTTCCACTTTGCACCAGCTGCGGCCGCATCGTTTGCGCTCAGGAACGCCCCGGCCAAATTAAACTTGTTCCCAAGTTTAATTTGTAAAAACTCTAAAAACCAAAAAGATGCACGAGAATCGTGCACTTGTATTGTCTAGCTTTCGAAAACTCTATCATCGCCATATGCTATGTTGGATTCTATTCCGATATAAAACGATACATTCCGATGTCCACGATACTCGTGCGGCGCTTGGTTGCTTGTTTGCGAACAGCCTGGTCGAATGACATCAGATTCCAACGTGGATTCATCTATAAATCAAAAGTTGCATATCGGAATCGATTTCAACATAATATATGGCGATGATAGAGTTTTCGAAAGCTAGACAATACAAGTGCACGATTCTCGTGCGCCTTTTTGGTTTTTAGAGTTTTTACAAATTAAACTTGGGAACAAGTTTAGCGCAAACGATGCGGCCGCAGCTGGTGCAATGTGTAAATCTCCCTGTGTTTTATGTGCTGGACTGTTTTGCCTTGCCCGAGAGGATTTGTTGTTGGTTCGGAGTCCAAACCAAAGTGCCGCAGAACGAGCCCAGGCCGGGGCGTTCCTGAACGCAAACGATGCGGCCGCAGCTGGTGGAATTGTTGACGAGGGAGTGCGTCTTTGCCTCGCAGTCGCACTTGTGTCTACCTGGAAGTGGAAATCGCTGCTATGAGTTTTTTTTTCCAGAAATTTTGTCACGTCGGTCGTCGGAATCTGCGAAGCTTGTAAATGTACCTTTTAATAGGACAGTTTGGATCCAGTCTTTGCCTTTGAGCGTTAACGAACTGTTTTTTTTCTTTTCCAAAGGTTAGGGCATTTCCGGCACTGCCGGAATCTCCTCTTCGTTCGCTTTGCTCTTTTTCTTGTCATTTTGTTTTTCTACCAGGTTAGGATTGTTGTCGTTGAGTCAGATACACTGCGCATATAGTCTGCGCATGTCGGCCGCGCATTTGCATTGCGCAGGTCGGAAGTCCTGTGAAACTAGGGGAAATTATGGGGAAATGACTCACTCAATAATTAAGTAATATCAATTGCAATATTAACTCTCCAACAGTTTTTTTGAACTCTCAAATCCTCTCAAACGATTAAAAAAAAAATTTAACCTCTACGTCAATTTTTCGAGGAGATACGAAATGGGGGGGCCAACTTCACATCCAAAATTAAAATCAATTTTCCGGAAAAACTATTAACTCTCAAACAATTTTTCTTTACTCTCAAATCCTCTCAAACGATTCTCAAACGATTTGCATTAATTAAATTTAAAAATAATAACTTTGGGGGGCCAACTTCACGGAGGTGAACTAGAGATGCAAAATGACGATCATTTTCATGTCTGGTCAAATGACACCGAAATGACCGTCATTTGACGGTCTTGTGACGTCATTTTTTCCAAAGCGTTTTTTCGACGTAAAAATGACCGTCTTTTTGTTTAACGTCAACTGTCCGCGTCAAATGACGAAATTCGTCTATATAGTTGCAAAATGACGGTCATTTTTTGAACGGTCACGAATCGGTTACAAATTTTGCAATATTTCGCACTCGACGACTCGACTCGAAACAAACGGCGGCCGTTTTGACGAATCAGTCATTATTCAGACGGTCATAGGACGGTCTTGCGACGGTCAAATGACGCGTCTTGTGACGAACTCGCATCTCTAGTCAGAACTACTCGCTAGCTGGGTTACAAGATGGTCGTTCCGACCAGTATACTCCGGTCGAATGCCTTTTCGGACGCTGGACCAGGTGGTCACTTCGACTACATCCCTCTGGTCGAAACGACCAGCTTGCAGTCCTGAAATCAGGCCCCACTATAGTCAACACGACTGGAACATGCTAGTCGAACCGACCAGGATCATACGTCACATCGGGTACAAAAAAAGCACTGCTGACCACTGGTCCACTTTTATACAAAAGCGATGAGCTCCAATTCCGATCACAAAAAACTGGTCACAAAATCCGCTAGGAGACCCTGTAATTTTTCAAAAGTTTGACTGTTTGAAACAAGGAAACGATTTGCCAGATCGAGATGCAACTTCACAGGGTTTTTCTGGGTATATTGAGCTGTAAAACTCACGATTAATATTAGTCATTTCGTGGATATTCTCAATTTGAGCCTTCAATTTAAAAAAAAACGTGAGAGATGAATATTTTTGTTCCTAATGGTTGTGGCGGCATTTATAGGCAATTTATTCTAGTTTTCGAAACTGCCCTTCAATTCTCTGTGCGATCATTTATCGCTGAGATATCGATGATTGAAGACAAAAAGATCCTTTTCCATCGAAAGTCCGATATTTCGATGAAAAATGGTTGATTCGAGGTTTTCAAAAAGAAAGTTGAAGCTGTATAAACAATCTGATGGCAATAATAATTTAAATACTAGGTTCGACTGTAAAGATTCAGTTTTGTTTTTGTTTATTCTAATGTTTTTTTTTGCTGTTAATATTATTCTTCAAGCTTTGTGTTTCTAAGGAAAATAATAGAGAGAAGACGTTTGTAAATCTTTCAAGTGTGATCGTTTTTTTCATGTTTGTAATTCCTGATAAACAAACGACTTTAAAAATCAATACAATCAAGCCGGTCTTTGCAATGGTTTGGCTAGAATCAAAATTTCCTAGTCCGTGAACTCAGAAAAAAAATAAAAAATATTGTAAAAGGTTTTTTCTGCGCTATTTCTTAGGATGCAAAATGAGCGTAGCTCCTTCAAAAATATGAATGAAAGATCTGAAAACTAACATCTTGGAGCTTCAAATTGATTTTTTTAATATTCCCAGTGTGACCATTTTTCACCTAAATACAGTCTGTCAAAATTCACGGAAAAGTTTTTAAATTTTTCTCGACTCTTTAATTTTTGTGTTTAGACGCCATGTCTCAACATAATTTCATCGCAAACTGGCAATACATTTCTCATCAATAATCAATTACTTGATGAATTGATAATATTTGCTCTGTCAATTGGAAATTTCATCATCGGTTGGCAATGAATTTTCCATTAATTACCAATTCTGATAGTATTTGAAAATATCTAATAATTGACATTTCCTAAAATGATGGTGATGATTTTCGGAGAATTGATAACATTTATCGAAATTAGTGGCGAAAAAATCATCGTTGCCAATGTCCGATGAGAGCCATAGATCCGTGTCCGATAAGACCCGTGGTTAGAGCATTGGTGGGAGCTATGTATGTTAAGAGGCACTGGTTCAAAGCTATGATGATAGTCATATTAAGAGCCATGGCCGAAGTCGTGGTAGGAGCTATGGTAAAAGCCATGAGGTTGAGTCATGGTTAAAGCTATGATAGGAAGCATTGTTTTCATTCAATTTATTTTCTTAAATAGTGATGTTGGGAGTTATGGTGAGAACCGACATAAGAGCCATGATCAGAGCCGTGGTGAGAGCTGTAGTGAAAGCAATGTTGGGAGCCATGGTCAGAGTCATGGTCTATGATAAAAAACATGTCGAGCGAGCCATGGTAGGAGAAATGGTTGGAGTCAGGCTAGAAGCCTGGTAGGAAATATGGTAAGAGGCATTGATTTTAGTCAAGTAGTTTGCTTAAATGGGGATGATGGGAGTTATAGTGAGAGCCGACATGAGAGTCATGGTGAGAGCTATGATCAGAGTCGTGGTAAGAGATATGTCCAGAGTCATGGTTAAAGCCTTGGTGGGAACAATGGTAAAAGCCATTGTTTTTATTCAAGTTATTCGCTAAAGTGGGGATAGTGGGTGTGTAATAAGAGCCCGGCTAAGCGTCATAATTAGAGCCATAGTCAAATTCGTGGTAGGGGCTATAGTCAAAGCCATGGTAAGAGCCATGGTTCGAGCCCTGGATAGAGCTATGGTGAGAAGCATCGTTTTTATTCAAATTTTTCGCTAAAATTTAGATCGTGAGAACTATTGCCATAGTCCTGGTGAGAGGCATGATGAGAGCCGAGGTCACAGTCGTCGTGAGACCTATGACGGAGTCATGGTTGGAGCCATCGTCAGAATCGTGGTAAGAGCTATGGTAAAAGCCATAGGAAGAGCCATGGGCAGGATCGTAGTAAGAGAGCTATGATCAGAGTTTTGGTAGGAGCAATGGATTGAGCTCTGGTGGAAGCCACGGTTCGAGTCCTGATGAGAGCCATAGTTCAAGCCCCGCTGGTGGGAGCCATGGTAAGATGTTTCTATTCGAGTTATTTGGCAAAATGGGGTTGATTGGGAGCTATAGTGAGATTCGAGGAGGGAGTCATTGTGGTAGCCATGGCTACCCTGACCAATCGTAGAACCGAAATTCCTGGTGTCGCTTTTGATGGCTGTCAATTAACCGATTAAAAAACAAATTTATTCGCGTCAACACCTATCTTGGCCCCTTTTGTCCTCGGGTGTTGTTACGGCACTTTTTGGTATCAAAACGGAAATTGTTTCGAACCACAATTCGCGTATCAACATCCGAATTGACGGTTTTGACACCTATTGTTTTAGTAGTTTGAAAACTTGGATTTCGACGTTCTCGATACGGGTGTCAAAACGCAAATTCTAGATGTTATAAATGTGGGTGTTGACACTCTGAATTCGGAGGTTGATACCGAATGACTCCCAACAGACAGCACTCTTGATACTTAATTTTCGGTGTCGACGCAAAAATACAATTCCAACCGAAGTAAGTGTTGAGACCCATAATTTTGTTCTTAAATCGGATAGTTGTCACCCGATTTATGGTTTCACAATTTGTCAGGACACGATACCTTTTCGTTCCAGGTCGTGGAAAACTTCATTGATAAAATGTAGGAACGAGGTCGGGCTATTACATCGATGCTCAGGACATTGAGGTGATTCGCGCGACATTTTTGCTCCCGTGGTCTCGGGTCTGCATCCTTCCTGTGCGGTATAAGGATATTGGCGCCAAGCGGCGATTTTTGAAGCCCGTAGTCTGAGTCACAATTGTGACTCAGACCTTTTGTTTTTTTTTTCTTTAAATTTTATGTTTGTTGGAAACAGGGAGGCCATATTGTTCAATTTATTGCATTTTTTAAATTGTATTCAATTTTGATTGAATTGCGACTGAGGCAGTCACAGAAGAACTGTAAATTTAATTGAAATTTGTAAATCCAAGAGGCTGCAGTATGAATTTAAAATTATATTGTGAATTAAATGCGATGTTATTACCCTTGGATTTTCAATAAAATTCAATAAAAATTCAATTATTCCGGTAAAACCATAGGATATCAGGCGATTATCATTTTTTGTCTCATTACGGACACAGCAATCCAAAAGGCTGCGGTAAGAATTTTAGTTTATACAATAATCATTCAAACACATACAAAAGTTTTTACAAAAGACAATACAAAAATCGATATTATCATATCGAGTCAATCCACTTTTAGATTTTGTTTCTCACGGGACAAATTTTAAACAATTTGAAAATTGAAAAAAGAAATAGGCAGTATTGGAAAGTAGGTCGTTCCAGGATGCAATTAAAATCAATGTGAATTTTACATAGCAGACATCTTTTCTCTCATTTAAATTTACTTCTTTCCTTGTTAATTTTTTTGTTTCATTCGACCTCGAAACGACGCGAAAAGCAATAAAAATACAATAAAATAATAAAGCGTGCGATAGCAAACAAATAAAACGCAAGCAAAACGGAAATAAAATAAAAATAAATTAAGCTCAATAACAACGTTTAAAGAAGAAAAAAAAAGAATCGCAAAGTTTTTATAAATCCGGTGACGCGACCGAGAAATAAAGGTTTTATTCCGCGACTGATCCAATATTTAATTGTACAACACGTCATTTAATAAATAAAATAAATAATAATAAATTTCAGTTTTGTTACATGTTCAACATAAAATCCGCGTCCTTTCACGTTCTTTTATACCTGCTCCTTCTAGATTTAGAAAGGTTGAACCGACACGTAGCGACGTACACTCGGTTTTGCCCGAAGTTAGCAGGCCTTAAATTTTTCGGAATTTTTAAAACATTGATAGTTCGTGAAACATAGAAAAAAACTAGTGCGGTAGAAGTGAAACTTCTGTGCAATGAATAAACGGATTGGCTAAAACGGGTATAGGAATAAGATATTATATCTAAAACTAAATTACAAAGATGATTTTCTGTTCGATAAAAAGAACATTTCATTTTATTCTCCTCCCGTGTTCCCATACTCCAGAAAAACCTAACAGGCTTGTGGTATGAAAAATCCAATTTGAAAAATCTGAACTTTAATCCGTAGAGGTATCTTGAAAAGACGGCATCAATCGTAGTTCTTGATCTTGACATGGCTTCTTTGGGGTTGCTATCGAGTTCCAAGTTAGTTTTTTTTGTAGAAAATTGGCTAATAGTTGTGTCTCTGGTGTACGTAAATGAATATTAAAATCCCCCTCAATACTTGAACGATAGTTTTTTTAATCCTCACCAAAGACCGCAGCACTGTCAGGTGTATGTTAGCAGCATACGATGAAGGGACCGTTTAATCTCGTAAACGATGCTGTTCGGGGAAACATAAACTGTTACCAATAATATAGCATTTATTTATTTTTTATTTTTCGTTGGGTTTTCATTGTTCTACCCTGGCTGATCGCGATACCATAGTATTTGGGTATCCGGTATTGATATCATTTGGTACTTTTTTATCCAAAATTTTCCGGTATCAATCCCGATTCGGGACCCACGTTGCTTTGGTATCGATACGAAAAATAATCGGTATCAATCCCGATTTGGACCACACAGCTTTGGTATCGATACAAAAAAGAATCGGTATCAATCCCGATTCGGACCCACACAGCTTTGGTATCGATACGAAAAAGAATCGTTATCAATTCCGATTCGGAACCCACGCAGTTTCAATCAAACCCACGCAGGTAACGACACGATACAGAATCGATATAAATCCCGATTCGGAACCCACTCAAAGACCAGCGCCGCTGCATGTAGAAGCTCAAAAAACCACATCATCCGAGGGAGACTCGAACCCGGGACCCTCGGAGTTCGAGTCTGGTGCGCTATCCACTACGCTACTATCATCTTATGTCCAAGTAATAACGGAAGTCATATATTAACCGTGATTCGGAATTTATATATAAGTCTCGAAGTTTCTTGAATATAAAATGTCAGAGGTAGTGGATAGCGCACCAAACTCAAATTCCGAGAGTCCCGGGTTCGAGTTTCCCTCGGATGATGCGGTTTTTTTCAGCTTTTACATGCAACGACGCTGGTTTTTGCGTGGGTTCCAAATCGGGATTTATAACGATTCTGCTTCGTATATCAATACCAAAGCTACGTAGGTTCCAAATCGGGATTCATACCGATTCTGTTCGGTATCGATACCAAAGCTGCGTGGTCCGAATCGGGATTGATACCGGTCATTTTTCATATCGATACCAAAGCTGCGTGGGTTCCAAATCGGGATATATCTCTATATATATAAATCTGTTCGCTAAAAAATGTTTGTCCGCTTTTCAATCGAAAATGGCTGAACCGATTACAATGAATCTTTCACGAGATTAAAGATCACGATTCGAACTGAGTTTGTGGTTTTGTAAAATTTCGTTATCTCAATTTTTACAGATATGCGAAAAAAAAGTTTAGTGATTTCGTTCATTCTCCAATTTTCAAAACTCGACGGTAGTTAAATACTAACGATAAAAAAAAACGATTTACCAATTTGAAGGGAATTAGAAAACGAACAAAATGAGCGGTGGTTGAATGCTCAATTCGGTATAGAAAAAAAGTTACAGCATTAGTAATGAAATTATGAAAAATTAAAAATACAAAAATCTTTCGTTTGATTATTTCATCCAGAAGAAAACTAGAGAATTATGTCTGAAATGGAAAAGAAAAAGCAAAAAGATGGCTCAGATAACATCAAAATACTTTTTTTAATTTATTTTATGTAGATTCACAAACAATTTTTATTCCTCATTCCTCATATTATATAAAACTGATTCAACTCTGAACGAAATAATTCATGTATCTAAAAAATTAAATTTAAAAAATTAAAATAGGAAAACTTCACAGCTAGAATAGGCTAGATGCGCCTGTTCTATGCAGCGGGCGAAGCCCGCACGCACAGCTAGTATTATATAAAACTGATTCAACTCTGAACGAAATAATTCATGTATCTAAAAAATTAAATTTAAAAAATTAAAATAGGAAAACTTCACAGCTAGAATAGGCTAGATGCGCCTGTTCTATGCAGCGGGCGAAGCCCGCACGCACAGCTAGTATTATATAAAACTGATTCAACTCTGAACGAAATAATTCATGTATCTAAAAAATTAAATTTAAAAAATTAAAATAGGAAAACTTCACAGCTAGAATAGGCTAGATGCGTCTGTTCTATACAGCGGGCGAAGCCCGCACGCACAGCTAGTACCGAATATGTTTGGTATCGGTACCGAAGCAGCGTGGGTTGAAATCGGGATGTATACCGAATATGTTTGGTATCGATACCAAAGCAACGTGGGTTCCAAATCGGGATGTATACCGAATATGTTTGGTACCGATACCAAAGCTGCGTTTAAAATCGGAATGTATACCGATTTGTTACGGTATGAATACTGTCTTCTGTCAAATCGGTATTGATACCGACACATTTTGGTTAAAAATGTACCGAACGATACGGTATCGCGATCAGCCAGGGTACTAATGAGGTTTGCCATCCTATGACTGTAATTACAAGGATGATGACGTAAACGGAAAGAATCTGACATCCCCAACATAACTTCCTATGCCCATGTAAATTTGTAACTAAAGTAATAGTGTGTGAGCCTCATAGCTATGAGGTTTCGGGATCAGTTCGCGATTATACAGCTTTTATTCTTTAAGTCATTTAGTTATTATTTGTCGATAAATTTCAATAATGACTTGGATAATTTGGAATATCATTTTTCACTATATTACTATATAATAATTACGACGATTAACAAAAATAGAACCCAAAAAGGATATGTAACGATCGAATATTCATTATTGCCGTAATTGCATTAATAACGAAGTAGTAGTGAAATTAGGTACAATAATTATGTGACCTATAAAAACAAAATGAATGTTTTTTCGCGTAGCTGTTAATATAACGATAGTTACGTAGACTAAAAATAAACCTTATATATTCAAAAGTACACCATTTATGTATAATCGCTTAGATGGTCTAGGCGGTAGCGTCGGAGCCTCGAGATTATGAGGTCCTGCGATCAAACACAGTGAAAAGTTTGTTTTTTTTTCTATTTTTATTTTTTAGTCAGAATTCTTAATTGAATGTAATATTTCGTGACGCTTTTTCGTGACATGCTGAAAATAAAAACTGTCGCCATAGAAGTTTCACTTCAAAAAATGAATCAAATTGGAAGGGGTCAGAGAAAAAATCCGCCGGTTTGGCGCGGAATGCCTCATGTATATGCTCATATGCTAGCATTCTAGAGAGTATTAATAAAATAAAATAAACGAGTAAATAAACGAATTGCATACGTTAGGAAAAGAAAATCTAGGAATTACAGGTTCCAGTTCGAATGCAGGGGAATTCCATTTGAATAATCGCTGGTCTAAAATTGAGTGATCATCCGAATGAATAAAAGTAGGGATAGGGAATACCTTGAATCTACTAAACATGGTTGTAAATGATAAGAAGATAAGAACGTAATAAAATCTGGAGAGACAATATTGAATGCAACGATGACAGGATGCAGATGACCGAGCTCACTATAATTATTTAAAACAAATTGCGCACGAATATATTGCAACTTTACAAATATGTAAACAAATACACGTCGAATTGAATGGAACTCGAGTAAACACAAACCGGTAAAGACTCTCTGGCAGTGACTCGTCATATATAAATGTACTTGTCTCAGAGTCGCTACCGCGACTCTAGATGAGAAAAACTATTTCCACCATTTATCAGCCAAATATTATGAAATACGTGAGCGGGCACTCGGACATGGAACGGCCATAGCGTGCAAGCCCATGCAATCGCATATGCAAAATTCAATCCGATTCGATGGATTGATGACGTTTGAGGAGGAAACATTAAAATGTTGTCTTTTTTAAGAAATGATGAACCACTGAACGTTTTAAAGGTCATACCGTACACCATACAAACGAGCACCAAGCAACTTGCAAAAAAATGTCGAAATACTTATAGAAGAATATTTATTACTTAGAATTCGCCCATTTTCAAAACACACATGCGCTTTTTTGTCGACATACATTGTATGCGAAAAAAGCCTAAAATCCTGTGTGCAAAAAGCAAAAACTTCAGCCATCTGCATATTCAGCACCAATTTTTTATCAGCTCAAAAAACTTTTATTGACAATTTTATCACAATACTGAAAAACAGTTTTCCCTCCAAAATTCACTATGATTTTTCAAATCTACCCGCCAGCATTGAAATTCTCATATTTTTTTATTAAAAATATTTCTAACTTGCGGGCGTTGTTTTTAATTCAATAAATTCATTCGAGAAATACAGAAATTTGAAATTCGAAAAAATCTATTTGTTGATTCGTTTGAATTTACGAGCCGATCGTATCATTTCAATCTCGATTTTCATCACTCCACGAACTTCCATGTTTCTGTAAGGTTCTCGAAAAGTGTTGACCATCGTTTATCTTCCCTAACACAGTTTTGCATTGAATTAATGCACGAGGCAAAGGGTAACTGCGAGGGAAGTTTACTGGCTCCCGGTTAGTAATCAAGTCAATAAGTCGAAAGTCAAATGCTGGGCAGATTCTCCATCAATCGATGTCATTTTATTTGTTGTTCTAGTAGTTGTAACTACAATTTAATAACTTTTGTCTCTTATTCGTCGATTGAAAATGAACAATTTCAAATATGATCTTTTCATTATTTACTTTTACGATTGTTATTTATTCGCGATGTATTCAAACATTTTCATTTTTTCGATAATCTCAAATAAATTTTTTAATCGATTATCAATATTTTTGCCTTCATCACACATCGGTTTGATAAGATTTCTCAATTATTTTTGTATTTTAAACAAAAGTAAAATTTCACGATGACGATTTAAGAACAAGGCTGCTACACTATCGCTGTCACGGTCAATTGATCACGACAAATATGGAAAAGGATAATCACGCGAATGGCGAAAACGAGAAGTTAAAGCGGTAGATCGTTCGGGGCGCCGCCACACGAAGTGAGCGAGCTGCTCCCGCCGCGAAGCAGAATAGTCGAAATACGAAACAAACGAGTCTCGTGCCGGAGCTCGATCGTGCCGCATATGCTCCGAAAACATCAGCATCGATGGTCCCGTGATTATCAGTAAAATACGGTTCTTCTTTTTATCCATGATAGGCTCGGAACTATTTTCTACTAATAAAATCTTCGGGTCAAACGGTTAATCGCAACTTCATCTATTTTCATCTAACTTTTCATTTTTAAATACGATAATTAAAAAATTAAAAACAAAAAATAAAGCGCAGTGCCTTGTGCGTGATCGTGAAGATCGTTTAGTCGCTAAACTGTAACATGCACGAACTTAGTGAGATTTTGGAGCGACGAGAGTGCTATATAAATTAAAATAATAGCTCCGAATCGTCATGAATAAAAATATCGAAATTTGCCAATTTCCTGATGTTCCTTATTGTTTTAATAACTAGTTGTAATTAAGAGTGCTCGACGAAAGAACGATTCGCGTCAAGCTCACATCGCAGCGATCGAGAGTGTTGCTCGATAAATACGAAAAAAAAATAAAGAATAATATCGATCAAGTTGGTGTAAAATGATCGGGCCATCGTCCGGATCCAACGGTATGCCAACTCGCCAAGGCGTTGATAATCCAGTTCGGGTGAAGAGAAAAGTCTTCGAGGATCTTGACATTGAGAGTCTGTGCGAAGAAGTTTGTCAAAATGGAAAAAAGCATTTTCTCAATGAGCTGCGAGAGCCGGTTGACGCGACGATTATTCAAAATCTCGTTGAGCCTACGGAATTTTCTTCCTCGTCATCGACCTCATCTACGTCATCGTCGCCTGCGTCCTCGATCCAAGAAATAACGAACGTCGGTGGCTCGGTCGCGAGATTGGAAGTACTCGTTGTCGATGGTACGTGGGATCCTTCGAGCCTTGGGAAGACCGAATTTACCGATATCTCGAGCTCGATCGGCAACGACTCCGAAATTCCGACGCTCGATGACGTTAAATCGATTGAAAATGGTTACGGAACTATACTTTCCTATTGGGAACCAACCGACGCTCCCGAAACCGCTCAAAATGCTGCAAATGCTACTGAAAATCCTGTTACCCCTGCAACACGAGCGCCCTTATCCACAACAACATCCACCTCGTCGACGGTTCCAATCGAGGATCAAGAAAATGGCAACCTCTCTTGGCTTCTTGATTTCAAACTTGATTCCTTCATCGAGGCACCCGAGGAACGAACTATTATTCCTCCTGCCAGAGACATTCACATTGGTAATTCGTTAGTTTTTTACGGTCCTATGCATCAATCTTTTTTTTATTTCAAGACGAAAAAAAAGACTTGAAAAGCTTCATGACTAACCTTTTGATGATTCTGCGAGTGGAAACCCTATGAATAAATTACTGGAGCTAATTAAATTGGTTCTTCACTTCGTTCACATTATGCACAAGCTCATTACAGGCATTCGATGGGATGGATACACTCAGTAGAGTCAAAAAAAATTGTTTTATATCCATGATTTTCAAAAGTTTAACCTGTCACAAATATCTAGTGCTAACAATTTTAGAGCGGTACTGCGAAATGACAGAAGCCATTTTGAAGCTGGTACAAAAAAAATAATTCCAAAACCATGAAATAATATCTTGAATACGAAAAGAAAACGAACGACATTTGTCCGGGAAATGGTTGATTTTTTCCTAAAAACATTTCCGCTTAGACGAAAATCGATGAGTTCGAAATGTCCAGAAACTTGAGAATGACTTTTGGATTTTAATATCCGATTTGGTTTTTTTGTTCACTCGATTCTTAGCCAAAGAACATCACGATACGAAAGTCTTGAATGACATCTTTGAAATTCGTAACATTGTGAAACTCCCTCGAAATGTTTGGTTAAAAGCACAATAAATTCCAATAGATGACCCTAACATTTTCATCGTTGAAACGCAAGAAAAAAGCTCATTTTCATTGAATACTTCACTGAACTTCACATACTCTTTTTTTTCTTAGAATTTGTTTCTATGCACAAAGTGGAGATTGCTTAGCTATGGCACCAATGCAAAACACATTTAGCTCTCCTAAAAGTGAGGAATTTTGTTGGATTTCAACGATCCGAAATCCATCCTCGTAACCCTTCTAAAACAATATTCACATGAAAATAATATATTACCTAAAACACCAGTTTCACGAAAATATGTTGTCAGGTTATCGAAACAGGTACAACACAATCGCTTCACGCGCAAACTTCACAACGCCGTGCACGAACGAAACAAAAAAAAATGGTATAAATCATCAGGACAACGAGACAGTTGTTTCGAATGTGAGTCCGGTGCAGAATGAAGTAATGCGTCATCCAACAATTGTGTCGGCAAATTATGGAGCTGAAAATCGAAGTTATGCAGCATCGCGCTACGGTGGTCCAAAAAAGCCACCGTTTACGTACACCGAATTGATCGAGCAGGCTCTGCAAGAGAGAGGAGAGCTCACCGTCTCGGCTATTTATTCCTGGATCTCGTGAGTATTTGCTAATTTTTCAAAATTGTATCAGAAACTCACTGAATTTGTTATTTCTTCATGCAAACATCGTTCCTCCCAAAAAAAAACGTTAAAGAAGAATACACTAATCTTTCGATGACTCATAAAAAAATTGTGTAAAAACTATGAACTTGAATATTCGAGAGTTATTTCGTCTAATTGAACTTTCCTCCAAATCGCACAGTATTAGTTGTAGCAATTTTTTACTTATTTTGCTCGAAAGTTAATGTAATTCTCCGAAATTGAAATTGTGAGTACTAAACAAACATTTTATGTTTCTGCTCGAGACTGACCACCAGCTAAGCCCCAGAAATGAATTGAGAAAAATGAAAGAAAGCGGAACTGAAAAGTAGTAATAAGCATTTCGGTTGCGTTCCATCGATGTTATCTTCGGTGGAATGAATATACATACCACGTTGACATTGATCGTTTAATTGGACAATCAATATGATATCGATTAGGTTTAACTTCTGCAGTCATATTTTTCCGAATTATCGCATCCGAACGAGCTGTTTATCTGAGGAAATCGTGAGTCTCGGGTGTCAGTATCGGTCGGGGTCGACGAAGGGTCATAAGGGGGTGGGTGAACGAGGCTCGCGGGTGTTCCCGGGGATGGTACTCGTCGGTACCGCTGCCCTCGTTGCACGGTACCATCCGGTACCACGTTTTAACCCCCTTTGCCTTGCTCCACCGTCCATTCCCTTCTTTCGCACCGTTCCCCTTCCGTTCGAGCCTTTTAACATGCTATGTATGTGTAGTAAGTATCACCGTTTCGTGTGCTCTCGCGCCAAGACTTTTCAGCCCTCGTTTTCGATCGAAAAGGACTCGCATCCGACACGACGTCTACAGGGTCTTCCATTCTTGATGATTAATCCTGTAAACAAGGCAGAATTCTCAATCACAAAAATTGAATAGTTTTTTTTTTCGTAGTTACTAAAATCAACAAGTGCACACCTTTTTAAAGGGTAGCTCCGGAATTTTCAGAGATAGAGAAAAAATGCTAGGAACCGATTTTGTAGAACATAAAATTCTCTACAAAAACGTATTTCTAGATTCAGCAGTTCATCGGTGAGAGCGGATCGAAAATTGACCGAAAAAGACTCGCCAATAAAGCCACAAAAATCAAGTCACTTTTCGAGCTGCTATCTCAAGCATAAGATGCTAAAGATGGGCAAAAGTTATTTGGGACTTGATTTTTTTTTTAATTTCGCCGCCCACAATATTGGTTCTGTACATTTTTTGCCTATTCCTGGCCGTCTTGATTTTCTGCGCACTTTCGTGCACGAGTAAGTTAACATTTATAATGAATCTGAAGGGTCCGGTGGAAATAGACTGTTTCCGCTTACTCGAATCGTGAGTCAGGTCTTAACTCGAGTTTACATTATTCAATATTCGATCTGGGATACCCTGTAGAACATTCGAAGTCTCAACCCGCAGAGATTCTTGATTTCTACCGAGAAAAAAAAACCTCCAGACATTATTGCAATTGAACTAAAAGCTTGCAATTTTTCCGCTACTTTTTTTCTGTTCCACTGCAGTCCTTGTATCCGCAATATAGAAAAAAAACACTAGCAGGAAAAGTAGCACGTAAACTTTCATAATTTCCTGTCCAATACAGTTAAATTTCAATTGAGCCAGTCGGTTTTTTCTGCAAATTACGACCTATTCGAAATAATAATCGTAAATCTTTTTGTTAATTCAGAATTTGTGCTACAAAAGAATAAGACGAGATAAAGACCTTTCTATAATTGTATCCAATTATTAATTAGCACGAGCTCAATTTACATAATATCCAAATTGTCCATTCTATAAATCTTTATAATTTACCAAATTTTCGAATGTCGCGAACGAAAGCATGCAAAACCATCTTAATCTTAAAAGAATTGCTGTTAAAAATTGTCTTAAACAAAATCGATGTAAAAGATGTCAAAATAGTGAACCAAACGTTGACAACTGCGATTCAAAAGTTTATTAACAATTTAATAAAATTTATTGTGTTACGTGTTCGTAATTTTTCGGACGAATATATGGATATTTATATTTTTTCAGCATGTATCGATATCAGATGTTAGAGCCCGGACATAGAATTAAAAAAAGAATGCAATTATTTTTTTTAAGCCCACAAAGTGGATTCTTCAACAAAGCTGAACGCGTTGTAATCGTTTCTATATTATGTGGAAGATTAGCATATATTGCCTGGCTAAAAAGTCCTTGCGTATTCTATCCATATATCCCTCGAAGCGTTTGCTCGAGCGTGTAATCGGAACGTTAGGATCGCTACCAAAACTATGATCGCGAAGGGAGGTCCCTCGAAATAAAGAGGGGCAAGGCGCGGAGTTTAAGTTCCCGAGCGAAATTGTGCTCTGTATGCAACGAGCCGTGACATCGTCAGATATGGGCAGGTGAAGTAAATTGTTGCTCGAGCAGGGAAAGGATCGACTGTGTTATTCTCAGACGATGTGCCACACTCCGAGAAAAGGGCGCGTGACCAACGAGGGTCGTTGCTTGTACGAGACAACGATTAAAATCATTCACGAGACTGAAACAAAGAGAGACATTGAAATACGTGAGCAGGGCGGTACTGGCGTGTGCCTGTCACCAAAAAATATAATAAAAAAATTCTCACCATTTCTTTACCCGGTTAAAAACTTTTGGGACTGATCCGATCTTCCGAGTCACACAATCTTGAGATAGAATTAGGGCCAAATACGATTTGTATTCTCCCAAAATTCATAGGGGAACGCTTATTTATTTTAAAAATCCAAAAGGAAAAAATTTTCAGATGATAAAACTGATTTTCATATCTGAACTCCCACCATTCTACTTCTCTTTCCACAAATTCATTTTCTTGTCGTCAGATATTAAATTAAGGGATCATCACAGTGTGAACCTACAAAAAAACACTGATTTTTGCGATTTTTTTTCTATGGTTACGATAAGCTAATTGGTCTGTTTTTTTTTTGCAAATCAAGGCAGTCATGAACAATACAAAATGATTTTTCGTGAGTTGATTTTTTTCATTGTTTAATATTATAAAAAATTATTGAAAAGTTCGTTCGAAAAAAAGGTCCTATACTGCGTCCAAGATTGCGGCTTTAATTCTGATCTGAAACAAAAAATTTAAAAAGATTATTAATCTGTACGAAATTCACTATTGGGCTATGGAGGCTTTTTCGTTTTTTTTTTTGAAATTTGAAAAAATGGTGGCGGTTCGAACAAAACGTATCGAATTTAGCTCTTTTTTTCGAAAATTTTTCGTAGAAAAAAATAGGAAGATAAAAAAAAATCTTCCATACCACGATAGAAAATGACGTGGAGAATGTTCTGATAAAATTAGAAATGGATAGCTTAAAAACTCTTCTTTGGAAAGTGGACGCCGTTTTGAGAAACACCATTCCGAGAAAAACGCGTTTAAAGTTTGGAGTGAGATATTTTCAGATAAATCGTTTACTTACGATCAATCGGCGATGCCAGGTCCATACCATATTTCTTCTGCTCCCTCAAAAAATTCATTTTCTGCAGAAATTTTGTTTTGACGAGAACTAAATTACCGCAGGACCGTACACGCGTAGGTAGGAACAAAACAAAGAAATAACGGTTGAACGGGGAGACGGACACGGCAGATGTTACGCTCCGTTCCCTTTTTCTAAGTAATGCTGTAGTGATCGAAGTAATTCGAATTTCAATTTGAAAATTTTACAGAATGTTTATAACAGTGTATACTATCCGATAATGCAAAAAAAATCAAACTATTTTTTGAAAATTTCACACTGTGATGATCCCTTAAGATGTACTTTCAAGTAGTTGCCAACAGCATTGTCTTGAAGAATCAAAGGGCACTTGTTTCTTAATTCAATTTTTTCTAGTGAGCACTTTCCTTACTACAAGAGCAACGATGACCGGTGGAAAAATTCCGTTCGACACAATCTGTCTATAAATCCACATTTTCGCAAAGGCTCAAAAGCACCACACGGTGCTGGTCATCTTTGGGCCATTGCAAATCGAGGGGATACGCGACCACGTCAGTTGATAACCACCAATGGAACGATTCTACCAACACAAAGGCAATTTATAAAAAATCTCGGAGAAAACAGCTCACGAAAGCAGAGTAATGTTAGCAGGTAAAAAAAATGAGATTTCGTTCTCCAATCATTATGGCGATGAATTTTGTACAGTTGAATTGCAGCAAAATAATTGCTTCCATCAGTTTCTGTTTCAAAGTTGAATGATTTCAATTTTGAACCTTTCCAAAATAGTCAACATTTTATCCATAAGGAATATTACAGTTTTATCAAAACTAATTTTGCATTAAAAAAAAAAAAAAAAACGAAATTTCGTTGTTTACCAACTGTACAATTTTCAACAACCAGCGCGAATCTTAATATTTTGAAGTATAGAATTATGTTGATCGCCTTAATTGATTCAGTCCAATAGTCACATTCGACGAAGTGGCGGCTGCAACCGCGAGTATAAGCCAACCCGAAGAGATCAACCTTGTCACCACTTCCGTGACATTGGAACATTGCGCGGAGCAGATTTTGAGCGGTATTAAACGAGAAGTTGAGGTACAGTACCTCGTACCGATGGTAGTACCAGCTAACGAAACTGAGCAAGAAACTGTACAAACACAGAAAACGGAATCGAACGAGCCTCCGTGTCCCGACAAAGAAACGGGTAAGTTTTGTTCCAAGTTCGGTGAAACTGAAAAAAAAAAGAAAAGTGCTGTTTTTGAATGAATTATCATATGATGCTGTACATTTACCGATGTCATTAATCAAATCGAACTGATTCATCCAAACAGAACGTGACTGTTGGAACGTACTTGCAGACTTTTTGAATCCTGTATCAAAGGAGGAAGTCGCAGAGGAATGTGGCCTGATCGGTGAGGGCTATTTAGTAACCGATTTGAATCCGACGGCACTGGGCTTGAATATGGTAGAGCCTGAAATCATAACACCCGAGAATCTCTTCGGAGAAGAGCTGAGTTTTCAATTTTACGAGTTAACATCGCCATCTCAGTTGCAATCGACCTGACACACGGAGAAAGGCAAATTACGCGTTATATTCGTGGACGATTCAAAGATACAAAACATTGGAATTGTCGAGAATTCAACAAGCAACGAAGGAGTATCATCGTTGAACAACGTTTCTAAAAATACTTGCGAGGAAGCGATTGTTACGAATTTCGGAATTAACAAATATTCTATTGATGAACAAACGGTCGTGTTGCGCCAAGATTCTGTAACTTTGGTTGAAAGCTGATTTTCCGTACAGGAGTATCGTACAAATCAGTCCCAGAGTATGCACATCACCAGTTCACTCAACTTCCGGCACCGTAGACAACGGAAAATCATACTAAACGAGGAAAAATAACGAGATCTTCGCGTGCGACTGAAAAACAGTGCTTAAATTATCTCTTGCAAGCACACGATTATCCAATTATTATTAATCTTCATTTCTTCTAGTCTCTACAGAACCGAATGTAATGTTTTTGTATTAGCAAATGAAATATAATATAATATTTACAATATTGTAAATTTTTCATGCTCCAAAACTGCTGTCGTGTTTGAGAAATTTCATAGAACAAAAAATTACTCTTGGTATTTTTAGTAGAAATGATATTATAGATTATTAGAAATGGATTCATTTCAACGAACAGTTGAAATAAAATTTATTGATATTAACATTTTTTTATGTTTTACAATTATGAAACTAAGATTATGATAAATTCTTAGATTTTGGCTCAATGGTAGTATCTTTTGTTTGTGATTCGTTGTCGCTTGGCTTATCACCAGAAGAACCTTCTGTATGTTCTCCCAAAAGTCTTGCCATTAATCTCTCGCTTCTTTCCTTCTTCTTTTGTTCCTTTCGGAGCTTTTTATCCTCTTTCTCCTTTTGCTGCAACATTTTCTGGAATCTTTCGTCTTTTGGATCAACCTTGAAGCCAAAGTGCCGACGAATTTCCTCCATCATTCTTTCTTTGCGCTCTTTAGCTGCCTGAAGGTCTGCCTCTTTTCTTGCAATCTTAGCATATAATTCCTTTTCCCATTGACCAGTTTTTGCCAATTTAGATGCAATACTGTCTTGTCTGGAAAATTTTAACCAATTTTATTAATATCAATTTGATCTGAAATGTGTTCTCATTTTTTCAATGAGAGAACAAATTCTCCAAAGAATTTCTCATATGACATTTGAATTGTACATGAAAAAACATTGAATGGTGTGGAAGCTTTTCAATTGGATTATCTTGAAATCTTTTAAATGCATTGTTCAATATTTCATTATTGATTTCGAATAAGAATTTTAGCAACAAAATTGTAGACTAAGTGTTCTAATATCTAATTGCATGTTTTTAAGTATTTATTGGAAACTGAATGACAAAGTTTTTAAACAAATATCGACAGCTTCTGAATCATGAAACTTAAAAAAATTAAAAATGAGGTTTTCATTGCATCCTGATGACTCAAACTTCAATAATATTGAAAATACATAGCTGCTGCTGCTTTCTCTCCCTTTCTCTCTTCTTCCCATTATTTTTTTTAGTGTAAATTGATCTGTTTACATCTTTGATTTTGTACAATTCTGATATATTTCTTGCTCGTTTAAATGTTTTTCTTTGAAATTGGTCAAACTGGTATACACATTGAATCAGTATATTGTTATCGATATAAGAACATGCATCACTAATACAAAACATTTTTATGCATTACAAAGATGGAAGCTCTTCAAAACCGATTGGATATTTGGTTCACCTTACCTTTCTTGTAAATCAGCCTCCTCTTTTGCTTTTTTAGCAGCAAGTTGTGCCCAACTTTCCTGAAGACTTATGGGATATGCCACTTTTTCATACTCTTTCCTTTCTGCAATTTCCTGCTTGGTTGGCCAAGCTACACCAGGATTAACACCAGAGCCTTTTATTCCATACCGTCCAAGCATTTTTCTTTTCCACTGCCAAGTATAATGATGAATCGCAGGTCCATCCTCTTCATAAGGACGATTTCCATGGATTATATTGTGATGTTCTTTGCTGAGACGAGATTTGTTTCTCTGTAATTCTAGCGTTTCTACCTGATCTTCGGTTACTTCATCGTCATATTTAGGACGTAGCTCCACAGAGGTTAGGTCAACTATTTCCTCTTTTCCCGTCTTCGTCGTACTGGCATACGTTCTAAATGTAACAGCGCTACGCATTCGAATACGCTGCGTTAATTCATTCGCTAATAAAGCTTTAAAACTCATTTTTTTCTACTTCTTTCCGACAAAAATTGTTCGTTAATTATCAAGATTTTTAGGTTATAATTGAATCTTGCTGTTAAGAGTTGGGAGAAGGGCCGCAATCCGGCCGGCGGTGTTTTTCGTGACCTCTGTGAACATGGCCGACTGATTTTGGATTTCTTACTTTTTTTTGAAATGTATTAAATTCGTTTGTCGGGCTCTTGTCGGTAGTCGTCGGATCAAAATCGACGACTGGTCGAAAATTAGTTCATTGGAAAAATTAAAAACAAAAATCCTTGTGAAATTAGCCGATTTTTTTCGGTTTTGAGATATCGTTAATGTTCAAAAGCCTAATCGAAGCGCATTCGTTTGTCGATTACGAATTTTATAAATAAAAGGTTTGTCGGATGCCGGTTCATTAGAAAAATATGAAAAAATCATTTCGTACAATATCAGCCAATTTTTTCCAAATTATAAAATGTTACATATTTTCCATAGCCTAATCAAAGCGCGGTCATTTATGAGCCACTAAGTTTATGATAAAAACCTTTTTCGGATTGTCGTTTACTATAAAACATAAGAACAAAATTTTATGTGAAGATGACCAATTTTTTAAAATAATCAAGTACATTATAATTTTTCAAAGTCTCAATCGAAGCGCAATCATCTGTCGGTTGTGAATTTCATGATTTTCATGATTACGATGTTTGTCGGTTCTGGTCCCGGCATATACAAAACAAAAAACACCAGTCGAGAAACCAGATCTTCCCAAAAATCCATTACTAGAAAGCAATTCGATTCTTTCCTTTAAAAGTAACCTTAAAAAATAATTTATCGTAATAAAACACCCCCCAAAATTTGTCCCCCGTAAAAGAAGCCTTCCCTCTAAATAATTAGAACTTCGTAATAAAACATCTTTAGAAAAATTTAATTTCTCCCAAAAAAAAAAACACCATTCGAGAAACCAGATCTTCCCAAAAATCCACTATTAGAAAGCAGTTCGATTCTTTCCTTCAAAAGTAACCTTAAAAAATAATTTATCATGAAAAGTTATGAAAAACTATTTTGAATGAAATTTATGAACAAAGTCATGAAATCGTGAAATTCGATTCTCGCAAAAAGTTGAATTAAAAGATTACAAAAAATTATCAAATATATATGGATGTAGTCAAGTACGCCGGATTATAATATTGATAAATCCTCCAGTTATATTAAAATCGTAAAAGAAGCCTTCTCTCTAAATAATTAGAACCTTGTAATAAAACATCATTAGAAAAAATCCTCCCAACAAAACAATCAAGAAACCAGATCTTCCCAAAAATCCACGATTAGAAAGCAGTTCAATTCTTTTTTTCAAAAGTTACCTCAAATGACTTGGAACGACAAGGACTTTAAAAAAA
Organism: Campoplex nolae; assembly: GCA_037893425.1. NCBI lineage: Eukaryota > Metazoa > Arthropoda > Insecta > Hymenoptera > Ichneumonidae > Campoplex > Campoplex nolae. Next base: position 8,518 of record JBBLXU010002531.1, on the reverse strand, counting down.
ATTACGAAGAATTGCATTAGTTTGCACTAATTGCAAAAGCTGCCGCTTTTGTTTGGGTTTAAAATATTATAATAAATATTACAAAGAAATTGCAAACAAAAAAACCTTGAGCCAAATAAAATTACAACAATAAAATTACAAACAAAAAAACTCAAGCAAAAAAAAATTACATACAAAAAAATTATTTATTTGGATCAAGGTTTTTTTGTTTGCAATTTCTTTGTAATTTTTATTATAATATTATAAACCCAAACAAAAGCGGTAGCTTTTGCAATTAATGCAAACTAATGCAATTCTTCATTGTTTTTTTTAAAGTCCTTGTCGTTCCAAGTCATTTGAGGTAACTTTTGAAAAAAAAGAATTGAACTGCTTTCTAATCGTGGATTTTTGGGAAGATCTCGTTTCTTGATGGGTGTTTTTTGTTGGGAGGAATTTTCCCAATGATGTTTTATTACAAGGTTATAATTATTTAGAGAGAAGGCTTCTTTTACGGTTTTAATATATAAAGGATTGTTGATAAAAGGATTTATCAACAGTATAATCCGACGTACTTGACCACATCCATATATATTTGACAACTTTTTGTAATCTTTTAATTCAACTTTTTGCGAGAATTGAATTTCACGATTTCATGACTTCGTTCATAAATTTCATTCAAAATAGTTTTTCATAACTTTTCATGATAAATTATTTTTTAAGGTTACTTTTGAAGGAAGAATCGAACTGCTTTCTATAATAATGGATTTTTGGGAAGATCTGGTTTCTCGAATGGTGTTTGTTTTTGGGAGAAATTGTTCTAAAGATGTTTTATTACGAGGTTCTACTTATTTAGAGGGAACGCTTCTTTAAGGTGATCTATCAGTTGTTCGGTCGGTAAAAATCCTACTGCACGGTTTATTTGGAGAAGCTTGCTATTTGAAGAAAACTATAAGTTACACATTGTTCTTCTTTCATCAGAGAAAAAGGTGTAACTCTTGTTTTTCTCGAAAAATCAAGGATGTCCGAGTAAACCGTGTAACGACTTTGCAGCTATCTCTCTCGCACTCACGCAACTGATAGATCACCTTAACAGGAGACAACTTATTTTGACGTGTTTTATCACGAGGTTCTATTCATTTAGAAGGGCGGCTTCTTTTACGGGGGACAACTTTTGGGGGGGGGGGAGTAAATGTACTCGTCTCAACTTTTTGTACAGCATTTTTGCTGTTTTTTGTGATTATTTAACAACTTTTTGAAATCATCGCGAATTATTGGAAGAATCAGGTTTCTCGATTGAAGTTTTTAGTCATGGCAGATTTTCAAAGGGATATTATGTGATTATTGTTTTTTTAAGGAATTTGCCGTGGAGACGTTTTCAATCACCCAAAACTATTATCAAACGGTTTCTGTAGTTGGGAAGAGTTGAGTTGCACCATTGACCATGTACTATTTTGTATGAAATGGAAAGAAAATAATTTTTTTATGTCTTGGAAAAATTTGAAATTTCTTCATCGTATAGTTTTTAAGATATTCGTTTTTAAAAATACATTGCAAGTATAGGGAAGTGCAGACGACAACGCAGGTTAGAACTTTTAGTACGAGAATACTCAAGGATTTCACCGTTGACATACAAAAAAAAATATTGCTCTAATCAGAGAACATAGATTTACATGGAACAACAGGGCCCATGTAAGCTTTTGGCACAGAAAAGTTAGTTTCACTTTTCGGCTGTAGAGCGCGCGGCGATGTATCGATGTGCTTCACACATTCAAAGCATCAGCTGACCCCCCCTCCCATGTGTTGCTCCTAAGGAAGCGATGGCATAAGAGAGGTTATTGGTTCAAATACTGATGTCGGAAGATTTTTTTTTCCATTAATAATTCTTTTTCAGCTAGTATTTTTGTATATTAGTAAATTATATTGATAATTATAGCTCTTGTGACAACAGTTTCTTGCTATTCAAAACTTCGATATATTAAGCGGCTCTGATAAACAGGTATCATTTTCCACCGTTAGTTTGGTAAAAGCGACCGTGGTGTAATGGACTAGTGCTCGGCTCACTACTTAGTCCTCATCGGTTCGATCCCATCTTTTAGCCACTTTTTTTTTACACATAACAACCATGAATTTTTACACATAGTGAGTACTTAATTTTCTTTAACTATTTAAGAAATTTAATAATTTTTATAATTTTTTTTAAATTATTGGTTTTGATTTTTTTTATAATAAGATGACTGACATGAAACAATATTTCAGAAGATTTTATTAATTTTGAACCAAGCAAATAGAAACGGTTGTTTGAAATTTTGCTTAATATGAAATGCTAATATAATTATTCATTAGACCGCATTTATAAATGACTGTTTTAAAATTCGACAGAGAAAAAGCATCGAGACCCCAAGTACCCCAAGCACGGTAGAGCTTGTGGGTGCGAGCGAGAACACACTAGTACCCCAAGCATATCTAAACGCTTCGGTGCGAGAGAGTGCGCGCTATGACCCCAGCGTCAATGTATTCGTGCACACAGATATCGAACAGCGCCACGGTGGCTGGGGTCCGCACTGAGGGTACCCCAGCAAAACCGTGCCAAGCGCGCCCATAAGACCTGTTGTTCCATGTAAATCTATGTTCTCTGCTCTAATCTACGATATGTGAAGAATATAGTTCACGAAAAATTGATATGAATAGCTCGTGTCATTATTGAGAAATCACGCGTAGAAGTACACACAGCAGTATTTCACGGCGTGATTCGGGCTCGGACCTTTCTATCTATCGGAAGTCAGTCTACAGTTAAGATGCCCGCCAGTACGAAATGTCAATTAGACAAGTGCCTTTTTTTTGGTCAATAGCTGCTTCATTTTTAAATGTTCCCAATTTATTACGTGTTTCTAAAGTTTTTAGTGAACATTTTAAATATTCTAGTTATTTTCTTTTAATAAAAGTACCCGAAGGAGGTCGTGATTGATTTATCGTGTGGAAAAAATTTCAAGGTTATGTTTACATTATCACAGATTCATGGATGTGTTACTAAATGAGTCAGCCAAAGTTCTCGTTTGATATTAATTGTCATTTAGATTATTTATATGACTATATACGCAATTTGATTAATTTCGTTTTGAATGAAAATGATTTTTTTAAATTGATTTTATCATTTAAACGCCCATTTTTAAATTACGAAAATGGACAACATTTTGGACTCGGCCGAAATCTTCCCAACTATATACCTTAATGAGTTTTTATGCAATTGCATGACTATTTATAATTTTCAAGTTTTATTTATTCAATGAGTTCCGTGAAGTGGAACTTACTTTTTCACCACCCGGAACTATTATTTGGGAAGAGAAAATGGACTCCTGTCTCAACTATTTTTGCTGTCTCGCCCTGACCAATCGCAACACTTTTGATTTTCAGTGCCGTGAGTGTCGGTGACCCACCCGTGGGAGCGGGTGATCAAACCATGAATAAACAGCATCGCGATACTAATTATTCACGGTTTATTTAACAATTTTTCTAATAATTAATCTATCCAAAGCTCTTCACGATTTTTGTCGTACGAGAGTGTCGAACTTTGTTACGAAATGGGAATTCTCCATGTGTAACATTTTTCGCTTATATTTCAGTCGTAACGACCGGTGGGCCGGCCCCCAAGATGAGTCGTTGCGACTGACCGTTTTATACCGAATTGGTAGTTACGACCAAGAATTTTCAGTCGTAACGACTATTTGGCACTTGGTCGTAACGACCCTAAAATTCGGTCTTCAAATGTCCAACCACTACCGAAATTTCGGTCGCACGATCCGCTAGGGCACTCATCGGTCCGCGGACCATCCCGGAGGGATAGCTGAGCGGTCCGCGAACCGACCACCAATCGGTCCGCGGACCATCCCGGAGGGATAGCTGAGCGGTCCGCGAACCGACCACCAATCGGTCCGCGGACTGTCCCAGTGGGACAGCCGAGCAGTCCGTGGACCGTGTTGAACACGGTCCGCGGATTATCCCACAGGGATATCTGACACGGTCCGCGGACTACTAAAGGGGGCTAGCCGAACAGTCCGCGGGGGGCTAGCCGGACCGACCGCTGAACGGTCCACGGACTACAAACCGGAAGTGGATATTTGGTCCGAGGACTTAGCGCTGGTTAGTCCGATTTTGTCCCTACCGGACGGATCATTCGGTCCGCTGACAGGTCAGGGCTGTAGCCTCTCAAAAATTTGACTGAGTCTTTTTCATATCATAATCTACGACGGTACTAAATTTTATTAGATTCTGAACGGTAATTCTAAAAGCGACAGTACTACCTTAAGGGCTAATGCGTTGTACGATTTTAAATTCAATAAGTACTGAATTATAAACGATCCAGTATTATTTGTCAAATGCTAATTTGTTAATATATTTTGAAATTGTTTTACTTTCAAATGAAAGATTTTAAAAATATGCAGGATTTTCTCAATCCATTCGTTTCGATTTATTTTTTAAATATTGCACCTTTGCTACAAAAGGTTTCGAAAATGAAAAAATTTCATTGAGATCTTTGATTTCACATGTTGAATTTCCAACTAAATTCGAATTTTTCTAGAAATGTGTAGAAATTTATCAGAATACATTAATGTTTCGTATACGATTTTGTTTCAAGACTTTGTTTCGTTAAAATGACTTGCTTCTATAAGATAAGAAATGTTTATCATAGTAAAAATAGCACAGATTTTTCCTTGTTTGATATCAATATGAATTTTTTCCGAGGACAATGAAAGTTTCTGATAGTGTGTCTAAATGTCTAAAAAAAGAACACTAAAGAAATCGAAAAAGCTGAATCGCTGCGGAAAAGTTGGAGTTGAAGAGAATGAGATTTTCAGATATAAAGCATACAAGATCGTTGATTTAAGCATCAAGTCCGGAAGGTTTTCAGATGGTGGCATCAAAAAATTTTTGTGAAACACAGGTGAGTTGCGAAAACACTGGTACTGGAAAATCTTACTCCGTTGGTACCATCGCCAAATATTTTTCATCAATTTCATCCTTTCGACATCCCCATGAGCTTTGGGATACAATTGTCTTCACCTCTGAAGAACTTCAAGAAAAGAGTCCAGAAGCTAGCATCAAACAAGTTGTCGATGAAAGAAAAATGACTTTTTATTGGCTCCGGAAGGATCTCAGATGGTGGCATCAAAAATTTTTTGTGAAACACAGGTGAGTTGCGAAAACACCGGCACTGGAAAATCGCCAAATATTTTTCATCAATTTCATTCTTTTGACACGTACATGAGCTTTGGGACATAAGCTTCATGTGACGTTACATATCAGACATGTGTGTCCGAATATGATTTATCGGTAACGCCACACGCCATGCAGTTACTCCGTGACGTCATAGTGTCATTACATACTACAACCGTTTTTGTAACCGAAGAGATACAAAATGACTGCACGGTACTGACTCTCAGTGATGGCCCGAAATTCGTGTTTATGTGACGGTGCTGGCACTGTGGCTGGACGTCTCGTCGTCAGAAGGCGACACAGTGCCTGCACAGTCGGCGCTCGTATTGACGGCTCAGAATGGACCGGGACGTTACGATGGCCTCACCGTTGCTACACGTCGGAGTATGAGAATACAGTACACAGTCGGCACGACCTTGACTCGCAGTAACAGCTCAGCATTCGATCGACCGTTACGATCGCGTCACCGTTGCTACACATCGTAGTGCCGCGCTGCGGCACACATTCTGCGCGATGCCGTCACAGCTGTTACACAGTTTTGTCATGCAAATGTGCCACACTGACTGCACGATAGCGGCTCGCGGTGACATAACGAGGCAGCATGTTGATTGTACGTTGAAAACCCACGTGCAACCTACTACTACCCTACATGGTCTGCTCGATATAAGGTTACATTCACAAAAAAAATACAATTGATTTAGAAAAATGCAATGAAAATCGAGTAATTAAAAATTATATACAGTTTAGAAAAATTATGTTTTCATAAATCGTTTCTTGTCTCGAATAGATATTAATTTCATTACATTCAGTTCGAATAATATTCTAGAGTAGATTCATTTTTGTGCAGTTGATAGTCAGTAACAGACGATTCGAACGGTACTGACAATTATATATATTTCTCGAACTGCTCTGAGGGTAGTGTGTTCTTCATAGGTTATGACCTATGATGGATTCAAAAATTCATAGCCGATTTTTAGACGGACTCGGTAGTCCCGCGAGAGGTTGTAGTATCCGCAATATATGCTCGTCCGGAGGACTATGCGCTCACGAGAAAAGCATCGACTGTGCACCACACTTCGGCTGATGGGAAAAGCTTGGTGATGCTTTCCGCGTACGAATGAGACAGTGCAGGTCGTATAAGTATTCCAGTATGCATCGCTACCGTGTGGCCACTGTGCTGCTTCGCGATGCCACTGTGAGCAGCGATAGTGCAGGCAGTGTAACGAGCTCTTGCACTGTCTCATTCGTATTTGACAAGTAATTAGTAGCGTAATGGTTAGAGTTCATAGGTAGTGCGTTAGTAGGAACAGGTTCGAATTCCGGTATAGGAAGAAAATTTTAATCGACGAAATCATATACCTGTCTATAAATAATCGTCGGAAATGAATAATTGTACGATTATTACAAGTTAAAATTAATTTTTTTATCTAGTTTTAACTATCAAAATCTTTTTGGAGTCGATTTGACCCTGCGAGCGAGCGGGTTAAAAGAAGAATCGACTCCGCAGATTTGAAGTCGATTTGCTCTTGCAAAAGAGCGGGTAGAAAAAGATTGATCGGATCAAAGTATTGACTCCAGATTTGCTGTCAATTTGATTCTGTGAGCGAGCTGATCGAAAAAAGAATCGACTCCATACATTGAGTCAATTCGATCCAAAGGGCGAGCGGGTTGAAAAAAGAATTTACTCAAGATATGAGGAAAGAATTCGGCTACAGCAGTGGTTCGAAACTGCAGTCAACTGACTACAAATTTGCGATCTCCGAATTGAACAGCAACTGTTCAATACAGAAGTGTTTTGTCCTTTTTTGACTCCCTAGTGTCACTGAATCCGCGAGGGGCACTCACGCAACTGATAGATCACCTCAAGGATCGGGTGCGTTTCGTCTCGGGTACAGCGGCAGACTCATCAGTGGGGCTGATGCCAATTGTACCCTACCCTAGACGCTTGTGGATAAAGGATAGTGAGGCGAGACGTTTTTTATATAGGACCACAAGCCTAATGTACCCACTGAACTACAAGTATACTGGAAGGAGCGCTGAGGGCGAGGAGAGAGATGGTCGCTGGGGTGTAAGCCTATCTCTCTCGCATACCTTGAGAAAAGTCGTTGTCAAAAAAGTATAAGAAACTTCACAGAATTCCGATGTGCGCAAAAAGTTTTGTCATAAACTTGTCTGTGGAATCTGTCAGGAAATTAGAAAGACAATGATTTCATGGCAATTTGCAAAAAATTAAAAGACTCGCGACAGCAGAAAAATCAGAATTAATCGTTGTTTTGTTACGTCCCGAGAGGGATATTTGGTTAGGATCGCGCAGTCGCCGATTTAGAGAACGACGTGCCAGATTTATGACCGTCGTTGGTGACCCTAGCGGATTTCTTGACCAGCTTTCCTAGTCGTTTTTGTACAAAAATTGACCAGTTATTTGTGGTCGGACTAAACCGGATGTGACGTATTCATGTCGGTCGTTCCAACCACATCACCGTGGTCGGAACGACTCGTTGGTTCGGTGATGAACTGGTCGTTTCGACCAGAGTACCCGGGTCGGAACGACTCACTGGTTAGTGACGAACTGGTCGTTTCGACCAGGGTTCCCGGGTCGGAACGACTCGCTGGTTAATTAAGTGACGAACTGGTCATTTTGACCAGGGTTCTCGATAGAACAGAACAGGAAAAAGAATTAAAATAAATTGAAAAAAAAACCAGTCTATCTGAGCGAGGCTCGATCCCTGGCCCCTCGGAGTTCGAGCCTGGAGTGCTACCCACTGGACTACCAGCCATTTTATAACTGAAGAACAACGAAACTCACATATAAATCATGATTCACGAGTTATATATAAGTTTCGTTATACATCAGTTATAGAATGTCTGGTAGTGCAGTGGATAGCACTCCAGGCTCGGACTCCGAGAGTCCCGGGATCGAACCTCACTCAGATCAATCGGTTTTCTTCGATTTGATTAAATTCTTTTTGTTGTCCTATTGTTGACAATACAGCAGTCCGTGGTCAGAACGACTCGCTAGCTGGGTTATAAGCTGGTCGTTTCGACCAGTATACTCCGGTTGAATGCCTTTTCGGACACTAGACCCGGTGGTCATTTTGACCACATGCCTCTGGTCGGAACGACCAGCTTACGGTCCTGAAATCAGGCTCAACTGTAGTCAAGACGACTGGAATATGCTAGTCGAACCGACCAGGATTACACGTCACATCCGGTACAAAAAAAGTACTACTGACCACGAAAAACTGGTCAACTTTTATACAAAAGCGACCAGCTCTAATTCCGACCACAAAAAACTGGTCACGAAATCCGCTAGGGGAGTCCTTTTTGG
>JBBLXU010002527.1:0-57341 GCA_037893425.1 Campoplex nolae | reverse complement strand
AGTCATAAGCTCGCGTTGATTACGTCCCTGCCCTTTGTACACACCGCCCGTCGCTACTACCGATTGAATGATTTAGTGAGGTCTTCGGACTGGTGCGCGGCAATGCTACGGCATTGCCGATGTTGCCGGGAAGATGACCAAACTTGATCATTTAGAGGAAGTAAAAGTCGTAACAAGGTTTCCGTAGGTGAACCTGCGGAAGGATCATTAACGTATATAAAAATAAAAACAAGCTTTGCCACATTACGAGAGCACTGCGATAACAAAGTTTTTAAAATGTTGTTTCGAACTAATCGAAAACACGATTTCTCGAGATTTTCGACTGACACGGCCACGGTGATACGGTGTTGACGCACCTTACCGTCTTTTAGCTTGTCAATCGGACGCAAACGCGTGCGCTATTCGTACACATAAAGCATTAACAATGCTTTTGTACTTGTAGAATCTCTGGGTATATTTATAGAGAACAGTATAATCGCCGTGGTTCGGGGGAAAGGGGACAGAAGTTGCGGAGAACGAAAATTTTTTTCGTTCCCAACGAAACTCCTCTTCCATCTCACCTCGTCGTACCTTTCTCTTTTTTGCCCTTTCGAACGAAGTTACGAATAAAAAGGATAATGAAAATATATTCTTTTATTCGTTTCTCTGCAATCCTGCGCCGGAAGGCGTTGCCTCGTGCTGCTGCTGCTCACCGCGGGCAACCTAAGAAGGATTTATATTTCTTACGTTTAATTTATTTATATTTACAAAGATCATGACTCGGTCCCATGAGCACGAAAGCATCCGAGGACCAGAGAACTCCATGCTGCAGAAAAACAACAGGCTTGTTAGATTTGGTCGAATTGAAATTTCCGGGCATCCGAAATATACGTAAAAAATATCCATCTTTAGTTTTCAACGTATGATCTTCGACGGAATAACCATGACGTTTTATGAGGCTGACCTGAAAAAAAGAAGGCTCGATATTATTTGCTGTGTGCTATTTGTTATTTTTTATCTATAAGAAATTTGCATAACAAAATTCCACAGTAGTATATGCAAAGTGGAAAAATTGGATCTTGAGACTTGAATATCAAGAGACGCGGTACCGGCTCGACGCCAAGTATTAAAAGAAAGAAAATTACCGCGTAAAAGAAAAAGCCAGCACGCGTATATGCCGGTTTTATAACGTCACAGGATTTTTAAACGGCTCTCACGGAGGACAAACTATTTCATTAAAAAATCTGAAAATTGGTGACGTCATATTTACGCACTAATATCTGAGCCACTCAAACGTTGCTATAACGTCGTAAAAAAAGTATATTTTCATCGCCGTGGGTTGATTTTAGCAATTTGACCAAATCTTATAGTATTTCCCAATCATTATGAGTACTTGAAAGAAAAAAACACTTCGTTCCATAGCGAAAGTTGTTTCACATCACTCTGCCAATATCGTAGCACTAGTATAGTCGCAAAAAAGCTACAGTATCAGTGTTTTTCGTGCCTTTTTACTGCCGTGGCTAGATTCGTCATTTTTTGCAATGTGTTTTTATTTAACTCCAATAAACTTAGTTGTAAACGAAATTTCCTCTTATCATTCCCTGGCGGACCAGCAAGTCTCTGGAAAAAGTCCCGAAAAAAGTCCCAATTGGGACTCGGGATTTGGGACTTTAGTGGACAAGCATGACTCACTTGTGAGTCCCCAATGGGACTTTTTCCCCTCGCTCGGTTGGAGACGGGAATTTTGTCAAAGGTCAGTAGCAAAAAAAAACCCTGTTTGGGACTCTGACTCCTGATTTGGGACTCATGACGGCAGAGAAAAAAGCCCTATTAGGGACTTATTTTGGGTCTTGTTCACTCAAGTCCCGAGTCCCAATTGGGACTTTTTTTAAAAAAATTTGGGACTCGCAGATTCGTCAGGGTTGGATAACAAGATTACACAAAATAATAATAGCATAGTACTTACGGTATCAAACGCGATGGAATCTCCGTCGTTTACACGTTTCGTGTTTCTCATTCCTGTCAGTCGCAAACGGACTTGTTGAATAAAAGTACCGCTCAAATTCTTCTCGATACCACACACCAGTCCCGATGTTATGCAAATCAGTAAGTGTTTCAATAAAACACGTTGCCTCTTCATTTTCGTAGTGGCTTTACGATCTAGACACCAGAGACTGTCGGACTAGCAAAAATCGGGGATATATCTCGGTCGTACCCCACCGGAGACGGATATCACGTAACTCTCAACATTTTTCTTTATTTCGCTATTTATTTATTTATTCATTGCATATCGCCGTTTGGTCGGGGTCCAAAGTTGCTATTACGTATCACAGGTGCGAATCGAAATATCCGCTGCTCTCATTTGTCATGTTCATTACATTATTACTATTTAGTCGTTTCATGAATTATAATATGCAAGAACCAATTATTAATCGAATAACCCGAACTTATTTTGAAGAATCTGAAGCGATCGCGGATCCTCGATTTGCGGAAATCCATTGAGAAAAAAGAACTATATACAGTGTTGTTAAATCAACAAACAGGTTCGGAAAAATCAATTAAAACAATCAATACCCACCAACACACAATTGAGATAATTTCCGTATCTTCGATGTAAAAGTTACGAATTTGTGTAAAATTATTATAAAAGTTACGAAAATAATTCAAGTGTGTGTTGATTGGATAGTTTAAGTCATTTGTAAATATTCCAAGTTATACTTTATTGATTGATCTAGAATACATTTCGAGAAGTTCAATTATTCTGTCGTACAATAATTCTTTGGCATCTTTCGCCCATAGAAAATCAAAATGATTGAATTTTTCATAATTGACCGCTTCGGAGATGACAATATTCCGTAGCTTTTTCGCCAACTCAGCGATATTCTGAAATATAGAAATAAAATTATCAAGTCGGTTATAATCGATATTGATCTGATGAGTTGGCGAATTAATTTATTTGCCAGAATTACCGTTTCGAACGCGACGACGTCAGCTTTTCCGTAAAGCAAAGCAACTGGGGCTGATATTTTCTTGAGGTCATAAATCGGTGGTTTTTTCTTTCCGTATAGTCTGAAGTTCTCGACGTAGCCAAAATCGAATTTTCCAAAGATGCCTGACGCAACGAACGAGTTTCATTCAAGGCAGAAAACGATCAAGGTATTTTCCGTAGTTCATATACTTTGCTATTTTCTGCGTTAAGAAACGAGCTGAATTCCTCAAATCGTTTATTCACGCACATTTACGGAAAGTATCGATAATGCTACTCTTTTCGAGCTCCGAAACTAATAATTATCTAAGAAATCGGGTCAGCATGGTACACGCAACTTTCAGCAGCAAATTGACTCTCCTAATTATCGATTAGATCGAAAAAAATCGATGCTACAATTAAATTACTGATTGAGGAGGATTTACAACAATTTTATAAGACTTCACCTGAATTGATATTCTGCTGATAATGATACAGTGTCGCAGCTGATCCACCAGCCGGAAAATGTGCAAATATGTGAGGCAACGCGGTCTGTAAAAGTAGCATGAAAATGTGTATCGTTATTGCTCAGTTTATTTTCCTGTTCAGACGAAAAGGACGTACGAAAGCAAGGTATTGTAAAGAAAACGGGAAAAATGATAAGCCGGATATTCGAATATGATCATTTTATATAATATATTCTCTTATGAACTGCGGCCTTTGAAATGTTTCAAACGCGAAGGCTAAAATAAAATGCTTCACCTTGAAAATGAGCTTGACGCAAATGCTTTTAATTAGAGCGAAAAATAATTGGTCGCGATAAATACTTACGGAATTCATCTGATCGGGATCATGTCCAGCCAGAATTGAAATCAATAGTTTGCAAAAAGGTTGTGTCAACGATCTGTCGCTGCAGAAATTTCTGGCCAGCCTGGCATTGTTCGTCGTTTGTGGTAAAAGTTCGTAGATTCCATACTTGTCAAATATATTCTGACCAATCGGCGAACAAACCAATTTTCAGTTTATTCGTCTCTATACGCAATTCTTGACTATTTTCTTCCTTGGTTCATCTCAAATCTTTACTCACCTTGAGTACACGTGGAGAAAGATTGGAAATTTGAAAAACGAATCGGAGAGGCTCTTTCCAAATTGCTACGGGCGCAAGACTCACTAGAAAACTTATTTTGTCATTATATTCAGGCCTCTCAGATAATAAAACGTAAGCCATTGTTGTTCCCATCGAATGCCCGATATAAGACAGTGTCTTTCTGTTCGTATATTCAAGAATGTAATCGATCATCCTTGGAAGATCATGCACCGCATGTTCGTGATAACTGAATAAAAGTTACATGTTTTTCATTTCATTAGTCATACTTTTTATTTTATTAATCTGTCAATTTTCATGACCAGCGTTAATTCTCTTCTTCTGAATCGAATCCATTTTGCATCATTTCGGATAACGAACTGATCAAATCTTTCAGTTGGCAGTCTTGAATATTTTCTCGACAAAAAAAAGCATGATAGAATAAATTAGATGTACCTCAATACATTTACATATATTTGAAAGGGAAACAACATCGAGAATTTCAATGTATACGAAAATTTGAGTGAAATTATTCAATGGCTTCACCTTCAAACCGAAAGGGCAACTTTTTTTCAATACTTTTTATTTCAACGATGCGCGTCATCGCGTATTACCTGAAGTTCCAAAATTCTGGATCGAGGGCCGATAAATAATTGTGAGATCTGCCGTAACTGTTGCCACGCAAATTACCGATCCAGACGTCATATCCTTCATCAGCTAATAAAAAAGCTGTACCGACAAAAAATCGGTTTATTAACTCCTTGGAATTATGTGTCGTCGGTGAGAGAAGCATTTGAAAACATTAATGAGGAAACGTTGTGCAGAAAGCTCTTTCCCTCGCTCTAATCTATCAACTTTATTATTTGACAAAACTTTGCAGAATCGAAAAGTGGCTAAGAAAGGGTATTTTTTGACTTTGCAAAATATCGTATTTCAGTGGACGAAAAAAATCCTTAAAAATGATAGAACAAACATTTCAGTCGAGAAGATACTGATGCACACCTTGGTTGCCATACGTTAAGAATGAAAAATATAAAAAAATAAATTTTTTTCAATGGCAATTTTGATCCCTCAAAACTAATTTTTCTGGAATGTCTGGAAATGTAAAATAATTCATTACAAAAACAAACTGGCAGCAACTGTTATGCGAGAGCCTATAAAACGAGATCTTCGACACACGGCATAACTATTCGAAAAATGCATCGCGTGCTTTGCTCTGATCGAACATCCAGATCTATCCACTGGTGAATCTCGTATTTTTTTTTGCCTCTCTCTCTTCAAATGACTCGACAAAATTGAGATCAGAAATGCAGAACTATAAGAAATATAATACACGCAATGAGACATTATAAACTTTGCTCCCATACCCGTCTGTCTTGTTCACCTCGAATATAGTCATCATTATCAGTTACTATTTCAGATTCCATGAAAAACTTTGTTTATAGCAAATCGACTATTCGTCGCATCTCTCCGAAGCATTCCAATAACCAATTTCGATCAAGATAAACATGAAATCATGCACGAATCTAATAAACATTTTAACGATCATTTTATATTTATAGGAGATAAAACACGCGATATGACGAAGAAACTTTTTACTAACGCAATATCGAACGTGGCTTGCCAGTTGCGATACGTAGATAAAATTCATAATAGGAAAGAATAACAAAGTTGATTGATTTATTCATGAACGCAGATAGACAAAAAAATATCTACGCGATACGGAAATTATTTCAGTAGTTCATTTAGTTGATGGCCTTGAAGATCATTTTCCGTCTACAATTTTCGTAAATCTGATCATTAGTCTTTCTCTACGAATAGCAAACTGCATTCCAGAGTTAACCTTCAGTTTGCGAACTCTTCCGGGTTGTTTTACCATAGTCAGAGTCATAACGAAATAATTAGTAATGACTTATTATTGGACGGAATTTCGTCGATATATGATAATATTACCCAAATCTTTTCCGGGTCCAAAAAGAACCCAAACATCCGAGGAGGCAAATAATCCATGTTGTAAAAATACGACAGGCTTTCCTTGTTTTTTTCGTGATGTTGGAGTTTCATGAATTCGAAAAAACATGATATTGTAATCGTCCAAGGTCGTGATATTATGCTCTTCGATAGAATATCCGTACTGCTCAACGATGCCTACCTGTTGGTTGATAAAACGAAGTGACGATATATTTGTTAATCACCATCGTCTCTTCATAATTATTCAGTAATTTTTTACTACGAAAACAACACGATGAAAAAGAAACACTTGCAGTATCTAAAACAGCAAACTCGTCACCGTGAGCCTCTTCGAGATTTCTGACCCTGTTCACCGTGGGGATGCGAGGAAAAAAATAATTCCCGATAAACTCGAAGCACGTGGCATTCCACGGAAGAATAAAAGACACGAGAAACAGGACACCGTTTTTCATGATGAGTTCTCGTATCGGGTATGGAATCTTTGGTAACAAATTTTACCCCAATGAGCAATAAATTTAGAATTGTATAAATAAATCAAGAACGATGTAGATGGAACTGGGGAAAAATGATGATGGGTCAGCATCCAACTTCCCATGGAAATAAATACAATGTCATTAATAATAAATCATTTTGAGGCACTAAAGAAATAATTCAAACTGAATATAATGAAATTTGCTTTCACAATATTTGTTTCATATATCACACCGGGTTTTCCATTCGCACATTATTCATTTATTTCGAACTTTATTCTTCACTTAGGTGCAATTAGTACACCTGCTATTCTGACCGACGCAAGCTATGAAACTGTCAACAAAAGGTCGTAGAAAAACTTTGTCAGCTCGAATAAGAAGGCCCGCGACATCAAACTCAGAATTTTCCCCCACCTCATATATCTACAAGATCCCCAGAAAACCCCTCTTTTTTCATATCGTAGCTCATAGTGACGTTTTCTTTTATCCTTCTTCTTCTTCTTCTTCTTCTTTTCCTCACGTCTTCTACACCTGCAGCCACTAGCTCGTCACTGTGAAATATGATGGATCCGAAACGGCTTTGAGGCCTCTTTTCCATGTATACGATGTATAAGTTATATAGAAGACTCCAAACAGGATTCGTTCCTGTGCGGACTAAACTCGGCGAATGAGATATGAAAAAAAAAAAATCAATAAAATGGACGATTCTCGGCAATGTATTCAAATATTTCTTATAAATTTCGTCATAATGTTCTCGAAGATCTGTTTGAAGTTTCGCAAGGTCTTCGAGACAATTAATTTGCTGATGAATTCCTCGTTCCTCAAGGACAAAATTCTAGACCAAGAATATTTAAAAAAAGTTAATGATCCGATCGAGCAACATGACTATAAATGTTTTCCTACGAGTTTCTTAATTCGTGTATCTTAAATTGTAACAGTAAAAATTTGTAGAATCGAATGGAGCACGATATTGATTCATCGTTGATTATCGATTTTGGAGAACTTTATGGTGACGAATTATTTCACAGACATGAAATGATTATGTTAACAGTAACGTGAAATTATTTAATGCGTAGCCCATATAATTTAATGCGTAGCCCGTATAATTTAAAGCTGGAATAAATAATCATTATTTGCAGTAAATATGTAAATTATTCGATGCTGTGTTTGAGCGAATGATAATCAGTGGAATCGACAACTCCAGAATCTTATATGATTATTTACAAGTGTAAAGAAGGCTTCTTAATGAATGAATTATCCGGTAATGATGAAGAAATCTTTTGATCAATGTGTAAGTTCGTTGATGAATGAGCGCATCGGTTTTTTTTTTGTTTAACCACAATTAATCAGTCAACTGCATGATGACAATTCAAGGATCTCTCGTACATCGAATTAATATCAGTTATTTCAGCCGAGGAACTACTACGAATACGTGATAATTGAACGAAAACAATGCAAGCTACGAAACAATCGTAAAATTGAAACATAGCATTTTTTTTTCCGAAATTACCTGAAGTTATTTATCATTTTTTTACTTGCTTCTAATCTTTGTAAATGCTCAGCGTAAAATTGGTACCTGCACGAACTCACAGAACTTCATGGGCCATTTTTCGTCATTTTCGAGTCTTCTTAAAATAATTACGTAAACAAAAAGAATGTGCGCAGTCATCATTTTTTTATTTATCCTATGAATGTCATGATCTACTCTGTGATGATTATAGTAAATAGCAAAAAATAAAGGCTCAAAGCCTCGAAGCATGCACCAGAAATATAATGTAGAGCTTCGTGTTTGAAAATTCGTTGTTCGAAAAAAAAAAAAAAAAATTTTCTTGAACAATGCGTTCAACTTTTTTTTCCGTGCAGACATTATTCCTCAAGTTTAATTGAACAAATTCGAGTTACGTAAGTACGAAATTACATGATTCTCAAAATTATGCGTATCAATAACATCATCGAGTAAATGAATATTCGAATCGAAGACTTTTGTCGCATAACAACGCAAGATAACACCTGCGTAAACTGATGCTGTATCTACTGTCAATATTTACTACACGGCAATGAAGCGTGATGCAATTAATTAACAGCCTGATTATATACTTTGAAAAACAAAAAATACATTCTGTCGATTCGCAGGAAAGAGTAACAGGATGGAAAATTTCCACAATCAACGGTTGAACGGTTGATTGAAACATCCGACGAGCTTTCATTATCAAAAATCAATTAAACTGCTCATTACTTCGATTGAAAAAAATACAAATTTTCATAAACGAAATCATCATTAGCTTCATTTAGCTCAAATTAACACACCGACATTGGTAGAGAATGAATTAATAATATTGCTGAATCGAAAAACTTGATTTTTTTTTTGTCGCAACGACCCATTAACTAGAAACAACTTGAAAATATTTGCACCCGAAATATTGATCGGTCTCGAATTTTCATAATTAATGACAGACTCTTACAACAAGTTTGAGAACAATCTTTAATTATTAGTGAAAAAAACCTTCATTTTTGCATTTTTCCGTACCGTTTTTCGTTTTTACGTGTTTTCATCGTTGAATATTCACCGAATATAACTTCATCGTGGACTATTTCTCTGCGGTGTTGAAAAACGAAGAGAATAGTGAAAAATCAAACCTTATTAACGCATACGACAAAAATTTTGTGTCGAAAACAAGATCAGGACCGTATTCGAACCCATCGCAGGATTCGTGTTCGAAAAAATGAGGAGCAAAATAGAAAAAAGGGATCATTGAATTTTCTATTTCCTTCATATGGACGAAAAAAAGGATCGACAATTAATTTCTATTTCTCGCAATTGTACTTTCGCTCTCGTTTCTTAGGATTAGTAGCGCCGTGTTGATCTCCTGTACAGAATTTCTCTTTTCGCAAACTCTCCTTATTTGCTAGTTTAGGAGGAGCTATTAATAGATCGACAAGTGTTACGGGGTTTCAAAGAAATGGACTAGAGCATCTCGGAGAGCGGTTACAAAACTGACATTCTCGATAGGTGATCGATATCCCCTTTTTTCATCGTATTAGGCTACGAGAAGGAAGACAAAGAATCCAATCCGGAGCACGAATTAGCAACGGACATCATCGAGCAACAAACGTCTTTTCGATCTTCGTCAGCAAGAAATTCCTTTATCGAACGAATTACACATAAATAATAATAAAAAATAACGAAGAGTGAAAAAAATCAAGGTCCGACCTTGTACCAATTTTCTCGCGATGTTTTCGCTCCATATAAATGGAGTTTAATAATAAATCTTCACGCGGGATAAATCGAAGGCGGAAGAAAGTCGGCTTCATACGACGAGTTACAAGCTACGCATACACATTTACGTACTACGAGGAACATTGATACGACAGGAAAAAGGGGAAAAAAAAGAAAAAAAAACTGTTACCCAGTGGCCGGCGTGGTCGACCTTGAAAAAAATGTGGAGCATGCAGCCTCCTATCCGTGGTTAGTGTGGATCGAGTGTGCGTTCGTCTCGGCGAGGGTCGAGGATAATTGGATCACGAACAGTATCGAATCTACTGTCGTATTGTCGGATAATGCACCATCGTTATTTCTTATTATCTCGTTCGTCATAGCCGCGGGTTCAAGAGATCGAGGCTCCTCGATAAAAAAATTCAAATTGAATGCTCCGTCATCTATAAAAAATAAAATAAGAATTATACTATTTTGTCCTTTTTTTCGTGGCTCATCGTGTATACGGTTCAAAAAATTCGGGTCATTTTTATCTCCGCAAGGAGGAAACTCGCTGCTCGTGTCTACTGCAAACGAAAAAAAAAATATTAGCCTTTGTCGAAAAATCTAAATTCAGAAATCTTTCTCATTGAATATACAAAAAAAAACATGGGAAAAAAGTATGCTGGCAATAATTTTTCTTGAGTTTTTGCAGGAAATGCAAAAACATTCTGCATTTTTATCTCATCCTCGTCGATCCTCTCTATCGTATAATAACTATATATCATTGCAGTGTGCAATCGTGAGACGATTGCAAAGATTTGATTTTTATTCGCGGGGAGATGAACAACTGCGGTCTTCCCCGACGACAAAGTTCGATAACGCGCTACGTGGAGATACATTCATCACGAATCTCACAAAGAGCTAATAAAAATTCGAATAAATTTGACGATTCAAAAAAGTCAGGAGAGAATTTCATTCTTGATATTTTAGTATACACACAAGAAAAAGAAAACACGAACTCGAATGGGAAGAGACATTCGTCAGCAAATGTGCAGCTCCACGAGTCTCGTCGGGCTTTTATTTATACGATTGTATTATGTACGAGTTTCATCGTCGCCGGGATTTTTCGTGAGCGCGAGCGAGGTAGGGCGGTAAATCGCGCTCGTATAAAACTGCCGAGAGCTTTCGATTTCGGTTCATTGACGGTTTGATTATCGTTACACTCGGATCATTAAAAAAGTTAATTGAAAAAAAAAAACCGATACATTGTCCTGAAGAGAGGAAAAAAAATATTGGAATTTCACGTTCCGTGGTGCGACACCGATTTCCACCAGTCAATCACATTGAACCGGTAAATAGAGTGAAAATAGATCGAGCTCATTTTTTTAATTTTAAACGTAAGTTCTTGGTGACGGATAAAATCAACCGAATCAGTTACTTCTTTGGTGTTGCGCACAAGTCGATTCATCATTATCTAATCTCGTTACGTTATTGCCTGTCTGTACAGGAATTCACAAAAAAAAAAAGCTTCGAAACGAGACTGATCGTGGAAAAAAAAATCCTCCGCAACGTTCCGTCATCGCAACAATGAAGACAATTTTCGTGTTTTTGTTGCTCCTTGCGCACGTATTTGCCGCACCGTGGTTCGATCTGTTCGGCACTAATTATTCGTACAACGGAAGGCCAGTTCGCCCAAAACCGCCAAATCGCCAAGGCAAAAATGGCAAAGAGAGATGGAAGGAAATTTGCCGAGTTCATAACCCAATAGGTATTTCTTATCCTGGACAAATTCCCGTTCCCGCGGTGCCATCGTGTCCTTTTTAATACCTTTCAATCTGACGTATACAAATTTTTTGTTTCTGTTTTTTTTTTTTTTTTTTTTTTCGTTGTTGATGTTCCTTTATAGTACAGATGCGAAGTTAGAGCTTCTTTAAAAAATATGATTTTTATTATGTATTGTTGACAACTGGTTAATACACTTTCAATGCGAGAGTTGTATGAAGTAGAAACACGAACGTTTGCATTTCGTCTCGTACCGTGTCACAAGCTGCCTGTATCATTAATCAATATATATATGTATATATATTTATTATTTTTATATCTATGTGTAAATATTATCCAACGATAAATAAAATGATTTAATAAGATGAACTCTTTCTCGCTCTCTCTTTCTCTCTCTCTTGTCTTCTTCTTCCTATAATATTTCTCTCGCGCATGTATACCGTTAAGAAATTTGAACTGAAAGCGTATTATACCAAACAACGACGATCGAGAAAGCGCAACGATTTAGAACATGCTTTTTTCATGTTCTCTCTCTCTCTCTCTCTCTCTCTCTCTCTCTCTCTCTCTCTCTCTCTCTCTCTCTCTTTTACTCACGTTTCAAGTCTTATATATGTACAAAAATAATTTACTCAACTTATAATCTAACTGATGTAGTCTTTTGCTCGACGCGTCCTAGTTTTTTTTTTTTTTTTTTTTTTAATACATATATATGTATATATATTTCGATAAAGGGAAATCACAGCGCCAAACGAATTGAGGAATTCGGGGGACGAATCGATTTTACACAAACGTTCACTGCCAAAAGTTCCACTCGATCGGAATTTTGGTGCGTACCGATTCGATGAGAACTCGAAAAAATCGGAGGCAACATTGAGACGTTTGAAACGTTGATTTTTCGGATGAGGATTCAATCGTTGAAACGAAAACTTTAATCTTTTTTTTGTCCTGCCCTGTGAGGGCGGAATTCTTCGATTTCTCTGGATGTCTACGTTTCGGTTTGAATTTCATCTATAATCTTTTTTCGATAAAAAAAAAAACGCATTGAAATTAATGACAGAGTGACATTTATAATGCGAAAAATTGATGGAAAAATAATCCAAAGTAAAAATACTTCAGTAATTAATCGATTTTTTATTCGACTCCTGAAATCATAGATTTGATTGAATGCACCTGAGCTTTTCAGAACTTTTGCTCACAATTTTCGTCTATATTCTTCAGTCGAATAGAAACGTGGAGATTAAGAAAGTAATTTTCAAAAAAGAATACCAAAATGCTTAAAAGCAATCTGCAAGTTATCGAATGAACAGTTTCTTAAAAGACGTATTTTGAAAGAAAAAAGGAATTCCAAAATTGCTGGAAATATTAAAATAATTTCTAGAGATTTGGAAATAAATCAATAATTTTCTTTAGAACACGAAAAAGAAGGACCCGATCATTTCGGACCATTATTCTGTGAAAAAAAATCATAAATTGCTGTTATACGTTCAAAGTTTTCAAAATTTCTGAGATGATGAGATTTGTACCAAAATTCCAATCGAGTAAGCTTTCAGGCTTGAAACTCATGTAAAATGCGTGGGTCGATGACAAGACATTCTTAACTTAATGCGCGAACGGCTTTAATTTCAGTGTTACGTTATCGCATGGATGTCGTACAGCAGAATTGTTCTGAACACGGTTTTCGATTTGGTAAATATTGTTTGTTTAAGGGTTAATACGCGATGCATAATTTTTGCCACAATCATCATGTCACCCGAAAGTCACTTCCAAACTTGTATAAGACCATCTGTGCTACCAGTAAGAATGCACGTATTTGACATCGATACCGCCGAAATAGTATCGTGATGACCCGAGGACGGAGTTTCTTGTCCTGGGCCAGAATCGTCGAGAGATCCGCGACTTCGCACGCTGCTCCCTGTCGACGAGGACATGGCGATACCACCGGCCGGGACTTCCTGAACCACATTGGTGCCATCGATCAATCGTTGTCTGAAAAAAACCGAGCGGAATCTTTTAGTTTCGCTGAATATCGCAATTATTGATTTAATAAATCTTTGCAAGGTTTTCATAGGAAAATTCGAAAAGGATTTCTTCTGGTGGAATCTTATTTACGAGGAGTGAAACATGATTTTAAAAAAATATATATTTTCTCACTCGTATGCTAATGAGTTGGGGAGTATGACGTCATTAGCAGCTGGCAGAGTGACGTAAGATTCCGTCGGTGTATTTAAATCCCAGAATCGTAATCTCATGTCGGTTCCACCAGCTAATAAGAAACCGGAACGATCGATCGTTCCGGAATGCATCGCACAAACGCTGTGCCCTTCTTGAGAGTGGCTGAGAGGCGGAGCGCTCGATGCCCAAAGAACCGTCTGTCTAAAACCCGTCTCGAGATTCCACATTGATATTTCATTGTTGCCTTGAACCGCAGAAATGATCCACGAGTGTTCCGTCGGATGCGTTATCACTTTTCGGACGCGGGCTCCTGTAATTTTTACAGGGTTTTATACAAATACAGCTTCGTTAACAAACAAAATGACATGCCATTACACCCCGTGGCACTACTCACTACCGTGAATCGCTTCATTACGACACAATTTAGACCCGACGAGCTTCGGGGCAACAGACAACGGAGCTGTCAATCTACTTATCTCCCGAGACACCAGCACAGAGTCTCTGGATCAATCAGTTATTTTTGCATTTCGATATTTTCATTACAAAATACTTTTTAAATTATTTCTTTTTCCAAGAACGATTTACCGGAACGGGCTTGGAGTTGGTGGTATAAATGGAAAATCGATCGATTCGTTCGCATGTAACGAACTTACCCGTCGGATGTTTAATGCTACTGATCGGTAGTTGAAACCTCAAATCCCAACAGATGTGAACACCGGAACTAGTGCCGAGTGTCAACCACTGCTGAGAATTATTCACGCAAAATGAAGTTATAACACCGTGTTTGAGATCATTCTCTAAACGCCACGTCGTCCCAGGACATCTCAGATCCCAAGCGACAAGAAAGCCATACAACGAAGCATAAATGAGAACGGATTGTGATCCAGAGTCAAGATATTGCACGTCTACGGCACATCCTTCTTCCTATAAAAACAAAACAAAAAATGTGATACGGTACATTTTAATGGCCGTTCCTCATCGTACTACATCTGATGAGAAATAATTGTAAAAAAACAAGTTATTCAAACAAATTTAATTTTAATAATTTTTAGAACTTTTTTGTTGTTGTTTCTTAATTCCTTGTACGTAAAACAGAACGCAAAATTTTTCTTTAACCTGTAGATCAAGTTGTCTCGAATATAGAACGTTCATTTTGCTGGAGTTGGGTTCGATTCGAAGAACAAACACAGATCCGGATTGACTGGCTGAACTCGCTAAAGATTGACCCTGTTCGCAAACCGCAAGACCGACCAGCGGTCCTCCTCTGTGAACGTAAGTTTGCCTCGAGCGATTCGTTATGCTTCTTCCCTCCATTTTACTAGCATCCCAGATCTTGACGCAACCGTCTGATGAATTGCTGGCGAATAAGCCCGAGTCTGGGATGGCAACTAAACGATTTACCGAAGCTCTGTGCTCGTAAAGATGAGCCACGGGGACACCCCGAGGCCTCCATCCATTAGGCAAAATCCGGGTTCCTGTTGGGCGGCATGCACGAAAAAAAAAAAACAAATAACAAAAAAGGTTAAGCCTAGGAAATATCCCTTGTTTATTCGCTGTCGAATATTAAATATTTACCACCGTGCCAGGCGATATTGTCAGCCCAATGCTGGGCCCGCAATGCAGCAGCGTGTTGCTCCTGTTTCCTGTACGTTAATTGTCGTAGTTCCAATCGGCACGGAGCACATCTATCTGAAAATCAAATTGTTCTTCAGTTTTCACAGGGTCAATCGTTTCTCTTTGAAAAAAAAAAAAATGTTTCCCCCTAAATAATTGAATTTACTATTGCAAAGAAATTTTTCAAACGAGTCCCTTGCCTCCAGTGTTTTCGTCTAGTTTTTTTTTTTCCCAACAGGTGATCTGCCATCATACAAAATAATCAAGACAATCCACTTTCCAGTGCATTCACAACGGACCACATTTGGGAAACTTTAGCTATGATTCAAGTGTGAAGCTTAATTGGGAAATTGAAAAAATTAACTCAACATGTTATGGGATATGGCTCCCGAGTACATTGCATAAAACCAACGGTCAATCAGCTAGGTAAAGTTTCCGTTCCTATTCATTCGTCGATCAGAGAATAATGTCGCACGCACTATTTCGGGTAGTTTTGACTCTAAATTAATTCCCATTGACTTACACTGAATGTATGATCGTTCATGCAACGAATGATCGTTGATACTGTTCGTATCAGCGAGACTGTGCTGGGGAGAAAGATGAATATCTCCCCCCTGCAAACTCGGACTATGACTCCCGTTGCTTCCAGTCATGTCCGACATTTTCACAATAGTTTGCTAGAAAAGCCGAAAGGCCATTTTCTTTAGTATTGTTCGAAAAAAAAATAATCGATGATAAGACCGAAAAGAATATATTTCGAGAACAATGAAACAACACGAATACAATAGTCAACTTACTTGGGAGTTGTCGTGAGCAGCAAACATCGTTCGCCATTCTTGGTTCATAGTAGCGTAAGTCGTCGTTGAGTCAGAAGTCCTACGATCTATTTTTTTGTATCCGGGTACACACAATTCGTTTTTCGTGTCCGGATAAAGAACAACTATGTGATGACGAATTTTGTCTTTCATGCTGTTCAGTTCGAGCTTTCCATCGAGCGTCGATCGACTCATCGTCTGTTTACTATCGCTTGACAAACGATTATACTTGTTTATTTTTATGAGGTGAGGCTTCATCACGAGTAAATGATCCTCGACCGTTTCCGTCATGGAGTCCGAACTGAGACGACGGAAGAGCTAGCAAAAAAAACCGATTGTTAGTCATAAACTTTTTAGTGAGTTGATAAAGAAAAAAAGGAAAAAAAAATACTTTACGTTTCGAAGTGAAGTGCTCGTTTCATTGTACTGCGGTACAATACCCGCGATTGCTTTTGCCCTAGCTGCTCTTCTCTCATCAAGAACATGAAACAATTCATCGATGTCGTTGTATTTCACGACAGAGTCGTAGACTGCCCTTGGTATCGGAGCTACCAAAGCTTCCAGCAACAAAACTTCTTTTTCGATCTGTATCAACGAATGTTTGAGATATGGTTGAATGAGAGTCTGAACCTTGCATTGGACATCAACCAAATTGAGGGTTCTTGCTGACGCAGAAACGAACCCAACTGTTGCGTGTCTGATCCACAAATTTGGATGAACCTAGGAACAAACAAAAATTCAATTTATATTCGTGAGAGGATCAGGGATATTTCTTCAAGATCGATAGAATGTCAGATAATAAAGCAATTCGTTGTGCTTTACTCTATATGCTGCTACAGAAAAATTTCATCTTTTCACAGTTGAACCTCAAGAAAAACGGTAAAAGTTTCACTGTTTTTTTTCTCAAAACTTTCAAACATACCCACTTACAACTTGGCGAGTTTTTCAATAGAATCGGTTCAAAATCGTTTTGGTTCCTATAACGGATGTGCATCATAGACTTCAACTTTTCATTTAAAATACTGCAAATCTCGAAAAAGCACAATTACGCGAGTGATCAGATATTATTGTCCCCAAAATGCTGTTAAAAATGAGTCGAGTTCCTGCGATTCCGTACACTCGTACGTACGAAAACTATTGAAAAAAGTTTTCATACCAAAGTCTCTTATAATTACCAAAAAAATCACAGTTTCTGAGAGCAATTGATAGAGCGCTGATTTGTGCAACAATCCAAGTTCCGTTAGAGTCGCCATTGCATTTATTGCTTTTTTCGTCACGAATTCCTCGGGGTCTGTCAGACCTTGTTGCAAAAGAGGCACCAGAATCGGACTGCTGTGCCAACCCACGTAAGCCGATACACCGACGATACACTCGAAGAAAGAACCTCGCAGTTGTTTGTCCTCTTTGTCATTTAGAAACGTTATCACGTGACTCAACAACACATCGTTTGCTTTTTGTTTCCCAAAAAATACGCATAATTTGTTAATCCCGTTTTCCATCAATGTTTGCTTGACGAGATTCTGCGAATCCGTTAAGAGCATGGACACCGACTGTTGTACCTGAACATTTCACAGGACGATATTTAAGGATTAAAGACAATTCGGCCGTACTTCGATAGTGATTTTGTCTAACGTGTACACACAAGGGTGCTTGAAAAAAAATCAATATTTTTTTTTCGTGGGCCGAAAACGGATGTGGGTATATGCAAAAAAAGTAAATCAGCCAAAATTTGAGATTAAAAAAAAAAAATTAGAGGTCCCTCGAACGACTTTTACATATTTTTTTTCTATTTTAGGAAAAAATCGGAAATTCGGCTTTAAAAAAATTATATATTTTTTTTATCTATTTGTTACCTATACGAAGATACGGACATTATTCAACGCATAATGTTATTTTATTTCCGTTCGAAATTTTTTTCACAACGTTTTTTTTGGCTGTTACTTTTTTTTCATATACTAACATCCGCCTTCGGCCCACGAAAAAAAAAAAAAAAAATTGATTTTTTTTTCAAGCACCCTTATGTACGCAACGTATCAAAAAATGTTTGAACCATTCATTTTATTTGCCATTGATTGTCAAAACATTTCATATTTGAACAAAATTTTGAATTGACCGATTGACAATGATAAGAATACTTCGATTGCTAATAATAACAATTTGAAAATAAAAACTTGAAAAATTAATAAAATTAATTGTATAACTTAAACTACAAATACTGAGTTATCAATTTAAACGATTAATTTTTAATTTCAAAAGCAAATCCGGTCGTTAAACAGTTAATTCAGTTTTGGGACTGAGAATTGAATAATTGAATCAATGTGAATAAATCAGTCCTTATTAGTCAGAGGAAATTTTTTTTTCCAATTTTTCTTAATACGTTCGAATTCCGTGTTAGCATTATATTGAAAACGAATGCTTCCATACTTTTTGATAACAGTTGACTTTACCATTTCGTGGAGAGTTTGAAGTTCACTGTCATAACTCGGCTTAGGACCTTCTTTATTTCCTAAATTCGAAATATGAGCATTCTCAAGATAGCGCAATGCTATGTGAGCCAAATGTGCAATGTTTTCGGCATAAGCAGCGCGTACAATCACCGCTGAATCTTGGGTAAGATGAGCCATGCCGGGCAATATGTACTCGGGAAAAATGTTAATATCGCTTGGTGGTATTGATTTGACGAGGTAGAGGCACTTTGTCAGTGTATGTATTGCTGAGACTCGTACACGAGGCGCTGGATCATGAACCAAATGGAACTGGAAATGTTATCACAAAATAAAATGAGAATCATTTTTTTTTTTTTAAATACATTTCGACGAATTGGTCCTATTGGAAAAAAAATTGAAATATCGCACATTTACTTCAATTCGTATTTTTTAACTTACGATATACGGCAGAATTCTATCAAGTATCGTTTCGTCGGAAGTATTTTCTGCCAGTTCGAGTAAAATTTCAAGACTCTGTAACTTTGATTGCGAATGATGAAGTCCTCTGATGCAAGATGTTACCAGTTGCGTGATAATAATGAGACCATCGAGTTTGTCACACGACTTGGATTCTCCATCGTTATCGTCATCAACATCGTCTTCTTTATTCTTCACCTTATTGCTTCGTTCGTCATCACCAGCGATTTTCTCAGAGCGACATTCTTCGGCGTTTCTTACATTTTCGGTAATCATCTCGTTGGACTCTTCCGAAATTTTGGCGTTATCTTTTACATCGGTATTGTGCGAATCGCATTTTTCCGAACTTTGGTCACTGTCACCCTCCACAATCGTATTGTCCTCGCTTAAGCCGGATTCCTCTTTGCTCACTTCGACGTTCGTTACGTTCTCGTGACTAATCTTGCCACTCTCCGTTTTGTCAGCTTCGCTGATACTCTTTCGGCTAACGTTTTCCTCGGCTTTTAATATGTTAATGATATTACCGATATCTTTCTTGAGCCGATTTATTTTTTCGTCCGGCGAGAGTATTGGAGCTGCCGAAAATATCAACATGTACGATTGTAAAAACGAGTAAAAGTATTCCGGAAATACTTTCCCTCTTGCTTGGGACAAATAAATCTCGGCACTCTTTCTATTAAATGGATTTCTCTCTAACATGGAGGCCAGTAATTCTTGAATCCCGGGATCGTCTATTTTGTCGAGATGCTTGCTCGCCGAGTATTCGCTGTTCCTGTAGGCTAAAAAAACATTGTCACATTTAAAATTGCTCTTATCCACAAGCCTGACATTGAATGCCTTGATTTATTCGCATTCGCATACCCAACAATTGTGAAAAATCGAACGGCGGATGACCCTCGTTGTACAGCTCTGTCAGAGCGCAACCGGCTGAAAAAATATCCATCGACGGATGCAAATCTCCGGTCTTAAGCTCTTGCTCGGGAAGCAACAACGTGTTGCTCAGCTCCGAAGAAAGTGTTTTGACAAATCTTTCAGGCGCTATGTAGCACGTTCTAATGATCCATTGATTTATTAAAATATTCCAACTTTAAAACTTGACATTTTTTCGTTAACTTTATTACCTTCTTCTCGATGTATCAAAAAAATATGAAAAATCAGCAGGATTGTCCTCGGGTAAATAGGTTGGTTTAAAACTTGCAAAATCGGTCAGTAATACCCAATTCCAACTTGTTATCATTATATTTTCCAATTTTATATCTCCGTGACACACTCCAAACTGAAATTTTTCGAGTTACATTATTATCTCTTTGCCTCGCACCAAAAAAAGTAAAAAAATTTATTACATTTGACACTCAACATGATAACATATTTCCAATTTTTTTATTAACACAATTACAATAGATTGAACTATTAAAAATGCAATAAATTATGCAAATTTTGTAATTAGTTTTTCATATTGTTTTTTGATAATTTTGTAAGAATATTTTTTTTAATTATACGCTCATTCAAATAAAACAATTGAAAAAATTTATGAAAAAATAATAATTTGAGCAAAAGTCATTAAATTTCTTTATATTTTTGTTCTTCAAGTAAACAAATGAATAATGAGAATATTTACCTTGTGAGCTTGATGAAGGGCATACAAAACTTGAAAGGTGATCCATTTTTTCTCAATGCTCGATAGAAAAGGTCGGGTGCTGATTCTGTCATACAGAGAATATTTGACATATTCTCTCATAATAAAACCAGCTTTTTCAGCAAGCTTGAAGTAAAAAAACGCATGTCTTCAATAGCTCCAAATCAAATGAACCGACTAGGAGTATCGATAGAATAGAAAGATTTTCAATAGATTTGACTTTTTTTGAATATTGAAGAAGTTCACAACAATTTTGTAATTTCATTTTTCAATATAAAAAAGAATTTGCTCGATTGCAAAAAGAATTTGAATTATGTTTAACCCTTCATAATTCTAGTTGAAGTCACAAATATCCCGGGTAAAATTTTCCCAAGTCTTTATTTCAATAATTGAAACTTAGAAACAGTTTAAAAACTTTGTGCCAGGTTAAACCTCTGGCAATCTGCATTATAATGCAAGATTATAATGCACTTTTCAAGTAATAGAAAAAGTCAACTTTGTATGAAATATTTTTATAATCAAGTTAATATCGCCTAGAAAACTCACAATAGTTCGTTGAAAAGGTAGACAATTAACAGCAGAGGCTAATTTCGATCTGATTTCCTCCAATTTATCCTTATACGTGGAAA
Organism: Campoplex nolae; assembly: GCA_037893425.1. Classification (NCBI taxonomy): domain Eukaryota; kingdom Metazoa; phylum Arthropoda; class Insecta; order Hymenoptera; family Ichneumonidae; genus Campoplex; species Campoplex nolae. The sequence continues at coordinate 36,125 of JBBLXU010002527.1, read as the reverse complement.
GAGGCAGGGTAGGATCATGGATAGCAAAAACTTTGACAACTATGAGACCCTCTTGACTGCGAGCTCTGGCAACTTTGAAGAATCTCGTGCTTCCCAAACTGCACAATTTCATCGGAAAGGATTAATAAATTTGGAGTTTTATGCCTTAAAAATAATTGTTTTCAGAGCTTCTTAAATAAAAAAACATACTTGACGTCAAAAAGTAAGTCACTGTGATCTGTCAAATAATGCTCAACTGGGAATATTTGACTCGGAGCGATACCGACCAATTGGTTTCCCATATTGAATCTTTTGATCACTCAATTGAATTTTATTACGAGACACTTTTATTCCAAACTTTGATAATAATTAAATCTATAAACTAACAATGAACTCAAGAAGAAGCATCCTATGAAGCGTCATAAGCGTAGATCAAGAGAAACAGTTTGCGAAAAAAAAAGTAAGGTTATAGAAGTCAGCTGTTTGTGTTGGATGAACGCCGAGACACAAGCGCCACTGTGCTTTCAACTCCCACACTCCCAGTACTCCGACGAATGTGGTGGCCGAGTTCCTCCTCTTCTCTCTGTTCCCACACGCGATCTTCAGTATTTTTTTTTTCTCGTGTACCTATACGCGAACGAACGAACCACTCGTTTGACGAGTGGCGCGTCTCGATGTTGTGGCCAATCATGTGGTATTAAAATACTTGTTTTCTTTATCCTTATTTTTTGATCGAGTAATCATTCGCAATATCTGAGTCATCGAAAACGAATAATGGAATAACTTATTATGGATATTTCTTATTCATTGTCGACACTACCATCATCGTGATCGTGGATTATATGTAAAATACAGTGCAGCTGCGGCTATGCCTGCTCTGCTGCTGCGAGTTCTGCATAGCCCCGTTACGAATAAAGCTTTGAAAAAATAAAAGCAATACATAAATTCTATCTCGCTCGCTAAGCCATTCTGATAAGGATGACGATGTCATATGAATGGCATCTTTTCATAATATACCCAGCTATTTTTTATTTGACCCTTTCATACATGTGTATACGGGTTCAAACTAACGATAATTTTTTTCGATAAATTTTAAATATGACAATTTTTTCTAACTAACGTCCACAATTTATAACTGACTGAAATAAAAAACAATACAGTTTATTCCTCGTGTAAAAAATAATATCGAAAATGAATGAAAAGAGGTCAACGTTTTCTGAAATGTAAATAAAGGAACGCGAAATATCCCACATAGATATTTTAGAACGACATTTTTCGGGAATAAAATCGATTTTATATAGTTATGTACTACGAATGCATAATCATGACATATATCGAAATATATATATGGGACATTCCACGCCAAATCGATCACTTTTTAACCCGACCCCTTTTGATTTGGCAGAAACTTTTTTATCCTTTTCTACTCTACCAAAGAGGTTTTTCAGAATTTTTCCGAATTTTTTTACCTGACCCAATAAAAGTTATGAATTTTTCAAAAGAATGGCGTTATTTTTTTTCAAATGGGTGCCATAAATTTTTCGAAAATTGACTTATGGGGACTTTTTTTTTTTAATTTTTTTTCAATGATTGTACTTTTCAAAAAAAAAATATCAAAAGGTCATACAAATCCATCTTCAACGTTTTTTTCGAGAATTAGAAAAAAAACGAAAATTTTGGAATAATTGCCATTATTTACTTTTTTTTCTTTTTTTCATAAGAAACTTTGACATTTTCTACAAGTTCTCTGAAATTTTCAGAGTGGGATTTTTTCGCTCTCTTTTTTTTTCATTGAATTTTTTTTTTTTTTTTTTCAACTCAGCTTATTTCCAATGACACCACTTTGAACATTTTATAGAATGTACCGAGAACCTTCAAAAAAGGAAAATAATAATTATAACAATTGAAACTGGTTGTTATTGGAAAAATTTCAATTTTTTCCGAAAAAATCAGAAAAAATTAAAGACAGCCCTGAATATTTTTTGTATTTTTTTTTTAACTACATTAGAAAACAAAGAAAATGAAATAAAATTTTTGATTTGGCCAACTTTTAGTCAAACTATAAGCTTTTAAAAATTTTGAAGTAGGTTAATCGCGATAAAATTCATTAAAATTTTTTTCATTTTAATTCGATGCTTTTTTCTTTTATATACCCAAAAAAAACATGACCTATTAGATAATTTTAACTACAGTAGCTATAAGTACATTAAAACTTTATTTTGATTGAAAATTATATTTTTTAATAGTTTGAATACCGTTATTAAATAAACTGTTCTTTTGAACTTCCCCGGCACTCAAAAATTGCACTTTGTTATACCGGGCAAAGATGATTATCATATCGTAAAAAATTTTCGAATTCTACTGAATCAAGAGTATGTAAATTATTCAAACGTATAAAAAAATAAAGTTTTAAGAGTCATCGAGCGATGGCATACGCAGCGCTAGATGCCAAAAAAGCAAACTAAAATTCTATACCGGATTTCGTCGCGAATTTTATGATTACGCGAATATAAAAAATATCAAAAAATTTGGTTTAATTACCCAGTTCCGGCTGTGCTCTATTTTCGGAGATCAGATATTTCTTATCAACACAATAAATTAACAAAAATACAAGGCGCTTTACTCGCGCCATGACAGCTTTTTCGCCAGTCGCAATAATTATTTTATTACAAATTGTACACACATTTTCCACAACTGAAGAGACCAGAGCCGGATTCATGCCACTCCCCTGCACACTGCGAAATTTATTTATCGCGATTTCAATAAAAACTCACGGAAAAATCCGGTAGAATACACACGAGGCGTCTGACGTGTATCAGCGAGTATATTTATACACTGATGCAAAAAAAAAAATTTTTTTTTTACCTGCTCTTACCCCTGATTTCTTTAGATGTTGGTGAAAGAAAAATTCTGTTAAAAAATGAGCTCGATTGCTCAATTTTTAGAGGTGACTATCTCGACTTTTGTACATTTTAAATGCATTTTTCGATTTTCTACGCAATTTTCCATATACTGATGAATGATATTTATTATATTCACATGAAATTATCGAAGGCATTATTCTGGAACATCATTCGACCACACATCACGCACTAAAATTGTTATCTGAACGATTACACCCAAATTATTAAATACAAAAGTATGGAATGAATCACTGAACAAAAATTCGATCCGCACTAAAAGTTTGATATCTCTTTGAAAAATGAAGACATTTCGATTCAGCAAACGGCGTTTTGAAGAGGACAAACCTACATTCATATGTCTATTCCTAAATTTTTTTTAAGATTATTTTTCGATGTGGTACGCACTTTTGAAAATGGCTGTTGTCCGATTTTTTCTGGCTTCGTAAAATTGGACCCATGGCCCGGCTTGTGGACATTCTCGCTTGAACTTTCTTAACCTACTTCAAAATTTTTAAAAGCTTATAGTTTGACCAAAAGTTGGCCCAATCATTAATTTTATCTCATTTTCTTTGTTTACCAATGTAGTTGAAAAACAAATACAAAAAATATTCAGGGCTGTCTTTAGTTTTTCTGATTTTTTCAGAAAAAATTGAAATTTTTCCAATGACAACCACTTTCAATTGTTATAATTATTATTTTTCTTCAACTTTTAAGGTTATCGGTACATTCTAGAAAATTTTCAAAGTGGTGTCATTAGAAATAAGCCGAGTTGAAAAAAAAAATTTCAATGGAGAAAAAAAATAGAAAGCGAAAAAATCCCACTCTGAAAATTTCAGAGAACTTGTAGAAAAAATCAAAGTTTCTTATGAAAAAAAGAAAAAAAAATTAAAAATGGCAATCATCCCAAAATTTTCGTTTTTTCTTAACTCTCGAAAAAAAACGTTGAAGATGGATTTGTATGACCTTTTGGTATTCCAAAAATTTTGGAATAAAAACCTCCCAATAAGTCAATTTTCGAAAAAGTTATGGCACTTTGAAAAAAAATAACGCCATTTTTTTGAAAAATTCACAACTTTTTTTGGGTCGGGTAAAAAAATTTGAAAAAGTTCTGTAAAACCCCTTTGGTGGAGTAGAAAAGGATAAAAAAGTTTCTGCCAAATCAAAAGTGGTCGATTTGGCGCGGAATGGCCCATATGTTCTACAGGCGAATGAACTATCTAACATAATATATAAACATGTGCTTCAAGGTTGTATGTTAATTTCTAACACACGTTTGTTCAAATATCGATCCCGTACTGACTTTCATCGTTCATATTTACCATTATACTATGAAAATCCTTATTCAAGATGCTGTCGTATTGAATTAATATATTTTATAGGATGAATTTTCGAAAGCATCTGAAATCGTGATACTTCCTGTAAAAGTGTTATTCATAGAGATAGACTTTGCTTGTATATGTCTCGAGTCGCTGCCAATTGAAAAATTCCAGTGTAAAAATCTTTTTATTGATACTTTCAAATATTTCAAGGTTTGGAATTTTGCTTCACGAAAAAAAGTAACTAAATGAGCAGCAAGATTGTAAGAATGAAAATATTTCGATTCCGCCGAACTACATTTTTTAAACAATGAATAATTCACCTATACTATTCTTTTTCCGAGATTAGATACTATAATATAGTAAAAATCTCGCGAATACAAATAAAAACGAAAATACACAAGTTTTATTCAAAAATTTATTATATTCTTTCGCATTCATGTACATCTGTCAAAGTTCCATTATTCATTGTTCATAAGAAATGAATGTCGAAACTCCGATGACCATTTCAATCTGCCTTCCATTTTACGAGGAAAATCGCTTTCGTTGTGTTACTGAAAAAATTCAGTACAAAATAAAAACCTGCACGTGTCAAAAATTAATAAAAGAGGTACTTCTCCTATCGCAGTGGATCACGCGGTCATAGGATTTGCGTGAAAAAATTTAATGCCCCGTTCTTCATAGATCAATTATTAATCTTAGGAAAATTCAGGCTCGGTTATCGACCAATTGGGAGCAAAAAACTATTAAAAGTAGGTGTTCTCCGGACGGATTCCCAGGGTGAATATAGGGAAATCTGATTTACGGTCGAGCAGATAAATATATAAATCACTTAATAAAAAATCCATACGATATTTTACAAAAACCATATTTAAGTACTTCAAGCTTGTATAGCGATCCAATGGTCTCGGAAAAAAAACGATTGTCGACCTAGTTTTTATGGAATATTGAGTTGAAATGGAGCTTCCGGCATCGGAGACGGTGTTTTGACGCACTTTTGGCGCGCTCGAGTACTACGCGAGTCACTGAAATAACTATTATTTCCGCTTTGTAATTATATACAAATTGTTATAACCGATCTTCGATTGAAACAAACTTTTTTTAAATTAAAAACTATTATTTTTATAAGTATGAAAAATTTGGATAGTTCAAAAAAAGTTTGGAATTTAGTGATTTTAGAGTATGACCAGCCAAGTCGATGGGGTTAGCTCAGCTTAATTGTGCAAAATGCTCTTTTTGTAACGGGCATCGTTTTAAAAAATGTCATAAATGCGCATACAATGGAAAATACAAATTGTAAGAAATTCTTATGAAAAAGGAATGAAAATTGGAAAAAATAAATAAAAAAACATGTTGGCAATTTAAAAGAATGCAAATTTTTTTAGGATCGGCATTATTGAAGATTATTGATAAAATTGTAGAAATACCGTGAACTGGAGAAAGAGCGTGAAAAACAGGAAAAAAACAGAAATTGACTGAAATTAATTTGCATTTCGGTGCAATAAATTGCGTTGCGTGATGTAAGAATAATAATTATTATTGTCATGCTTTTTTTATCTTTCCGTTATAAAATCTTCGGTACACAAGGTGTACTGCTGGTAAACTTCTTTAGCAACAAAGTGTGTAATATCAAGTTCATTTCCTGAAAGTATCCAAGTATCCTGGAACGGAGGCTTCGTGAGGTCGGTCGGTAGCCACAATTCTGTGAAAGAATTTTGCTGATGACGCGTTTCAACGAGCCGAGAGAAACCGAGAGACCGCGGGGAGGGGGGGGGGGGGTCAGCTAGCGCATATATGACTCACGAACTTCTCGAGTGTCTCTCGCATAACGAGACGATGAAGTAGGGGGAATAATGCGAGACAATGAAGCGAATTTATAACAATTTTAAAACAGTTGAGAAAGAGCAGTTGATGAAGGAGATCAAACTCGTGGTAAAGAATATAGGAAAAAAGCACACGCGTACAATGAACGATAAAAGTATATATTTTCGAATAAACGAAATCTTTTGAAATGTTTAAAAATAAGTGGTCATGGTGACTGAAGAGAGCGAATCGAAAGATCTTCTTTCAAGTGTTTTAAAGTGAGTGTAGTAGATACGATATCGGAGAATATAAGGCCGCGGTCCGAATTGTGCTCAAAGCGTACAAAGCGCATAGCGTAACCCGGCGAGTATATACATATCGGGTTCGTTTGAGCGTTATTCGCACAATTCGGACCGCGGCCTAAGACGTTTCGTCGGACGAAAATTCCAAGTTTTTTTCTAATCGTTTATGTATATATGTTCCGCGACGAACGTAAACTCTGTCGTAGATCGCGAAAAGCAGGTGGCGCGGGAGAGACATACAAGATCTCCAGAGTGGCGGTGAGTCGAGCAGAAAACAAACAAAAAAAATTATATACTGGTACGTACAGAGAATAACAGAGTTTGGGGTTAAACGCGTGAAAGTATAAACGCGTTTCTGGCGGTACGCTGAGTTCAGCGCATAAGTATCCAATGCCTATATATATATATATATACATGCTTTCTCATCGGGAGATTGAGAATATAATAACGAATCGAACGAATACACTCGGAGAAATCACTTTCGCTTCTTTCATCCGCAATCTCGATATAAGGATAAATTGCCTCAGCATATAAGACCGACGTCTTTCAATCCCGCGCGCGCGCGCGCGAGAGAGAGACAAAGAAAACCTGTTGTTTTTTCTCAACGGAGAAAGTGCGAGCGAGCGAATACGAAATAAAATTCTTCATATTTGCGTCTGTCGCGTTGGTTGTAATGCCTTTTCTTAATACTTAGATGTCTCGAGGATGAACTGCTCCCTTACGATACAATTTTTTGTGTAGGTATAAGGAGAAAAAAAAAATTTTAAATTGTCGACGAAAGTCAACAAAGAACTAATTCGTATACCAGAAATTTCTCGCCTCCACCAGTTTGCTCCGATATTTGTCGATGACTCAAATAACTCACAATGACAACCGCAGAGACGAGTTTAACGAACGTAAGTTTCATCACGCACGATCATCGTCGTTGTGTGTATATCGGGCATTCCAGACCACAAATTCACTTGCTGGCTATTCGCGTTATTGGTGCGGAACCAATTATAATTGTGACTTTTCGACGACAAGTGGATCATATCATTTATCAAAAAATGCATGCAGTATTATTGATGAGATATTCGGTGCATTTTTTTTTAACAACGAAATTCGGTGAAAAATCATGCAAAACGTGAACAAGAGTCACAAATTTCTGTCTTTTATTAATAGTACGCAACAAAGATTGATTACTTAAACTATATCTGTTGCGACCGTTCGGAATATTTAATTTGACGTTTTCCAAGTATTGCTCAATTTTACAAAAAACATAAAAACTCCCGACTGAAAAATTCCTTCACTTAAAGAAAACAGTATTAAACTTTAAAAAGTCTGAAATAAAAAAAATAGATGTCGGGATTTTCGTCGGGAGATGTCTTTACTTCTTATTCAATGATTCGGTTAGAGACATCTCCCGACGAAAATCCTGACATCTATTTTTTTATTTCACACTTTTTAAAGTTCATCATATTTTCATTTTTTTTTTATTATCACGTTAGGTAAGAATTATAACACAAAAAAAATAACATATACATGTATATAGACGAACTGCATGGACAGACGCGCGTCGGTTCGGATTGAAATTAGCAGCGCACAACGGTGTGAAGTTCGCGATAGTCGAGCATGACCTTATAAGGTCCCCTTTCGATATGGCAAAATGCGTTTGAATGTGAATATTAATGATTCCTAATTATTTCAGCGAGTTTGCAATAGAGAACGAATGTCTAAGAACACTGTCTGTCACACATGGAAAGTATATGCAAAAATTGGTCAAGACAGTTGTCACTGTTTCGGAGAAAAGTGATGACAAAGAAATAGCCCCAATCAGCTGATCGCAGTGAAACGCATAACTCACGTCTTTTTGCCCTGCGGGCAGTCGGGAGTCCCTTTTTATAAAGTAGAGTCGTGACGCGTGAATTGGCTGTTTATTGTCATCGCTTTTCCGCGATTCTGATTGGTTCGCTATGTCATTACACATATTGTTCAAGACAGCTCAAGTCAAATTACGACTCTGAAGTTATTCTGTCTGCTCTCAAATGTTACAATGACAGCTGCTTTTTCATACGTCTATGACAACTCAGATGCCTTTTTGACAAGTTTTGTATCAGGAAAAAATTATTCTCTATAAATTTTGCAAAAGAGAAATTTTATTAAAACTTGAGCAATTGATAAGGAATAACCTTTTAGGTATTATTTATTTTTCAGATTCAACCAACGGTTTGAATAATATTGAGGTTTGTTTCATAATTAGAAATAACGTTAGAAAAAAAGTTATCGCGCGCAAAGCGCGCGTTTGAATCACCTAGTTAATAAAAATAATAGAGTTGATTGAAATCGAAATCCAAAAATAGGTATTGTATAATAGAGGTATATTAAGGAGTTTCGGTACAAGCGATACAATGTTGCCATGCTAAACCATGTTAAAAACACAAAAAATTTCAAAAAGTTAAGAATTTTATAAAATTTGGTGAACATATCCCTTAGTGCCAAATTTGACAATACAAATTTTTTCAGATTTTTCTTCTACGCAGTTATCGAGTAATTGAAGACTAAAGTTCACGTGTATAAGCATAACGTTTCCATATATATAGGTATACACTTCGGGCATAAGAAATCTGCTTTAATGCATAATTACTCGAAAGTAGAAGAAAATTTTGAAAAAATTTGCGTTTTCGTACTTGATGTTGAAGAACATTATCGCCAAATTTGATTAATTTCTTAACATTTTGCCTTTTGTACCGAAACTCCTTGAATAGGTATACACTACCCGTCAAAAGTTTCCGGACAAAATTGCGAAAAAGTGTCGGAGCCATTTTTCATGTCATTTTTTAAGCAATATAGATAAACGAATTTAATAAACGGCATTTTGAAGGGAAGGAATTCTTCTTCAATTTGCTTTTTTTGAAAATGTTGTACGATTTTTTTTACGTCCGCTACATTGTTTTGAACACGACCGTTTTCCAACTTGTTTTTTAAGATTTACAGTTGGACCGCGTTTTGAGAAAAAAAATTTTTTCGAGTTCTTTCCGACCGGAACCTCAACGGGGACAGCGAAAACTTCAATTTCGTTTTTTAAAAAGTTCTGTACGATTTTTTTTCATGTAGTTATCTCATTTTTAGCGAAAAAAAACAAAATTTGGAATATGCCACATAACACGAAAACTAGTGAGTTTTTCAAAAAACCTCAAGAGGATAAAAAAATGAGCTTGGTTTAGCCAAACTCATCAGAATTTTTTCCGAATTTTTTCTTGAAATTTTTTTTTCCGACTGATTTCAGCCGAAATTCTGAAAATTTGATCGCGTTTACTTGTTAAATATGGGGTTTTTGATAAAATTTCGAGATAGAAAAAAGTTTTGTTTTTCAATTCTGAAGACATCAGAATTTTTTCAAATTTTTTTTCGACATTTTTTTTCCAACTTTTTTCGCAAGTTGAAAAAATTAATTTCGAAAAAAAATTTGAAAAAATTCTGATGTCTTCAGAATTGAAAAACAAAACTTTTTTCTATTTTGAAATTTTATCAAAAACCCCATATTTAACAAGTAAACGCGATCAAATTTTCAGAATTTTGACTGAAATCAGTCGGAAAAAAAAATTTTAAGAAAAAATTCGGAAAAAATTCTGATGAATTTGGCTAAACCAAACTCATTTTTTTATCCTCTTGAGGTTTTTTGAAAAACTTACTAGTTTTCGTGTTATGTGGCATATTCCAAATTTTGCTTTTTTTCGTTAAAAATGAGATAACTACATGAAAAAAAATCGTACAGAACTTTTTAAAAACGAAATTGAAGTTTTCGCTGTCCCCGTTGAGGTTCCGGTCGGAAAGAACTCGAAAAAATTTTTTTCTCAAAACGCGGTCCAACTGTAAATCTTAAAAAAAAAGTTGGAAAACGGTCGTGTTCAAAACAATGTAGCGGACGTAAAAAAAATCGTACAACATTTTCAAAAAAAGCAAATTGAAGAAGAATTCCTTCCCTTCAAAATGCCGTTTATTAAATTCGTTTATCTATATTGCTTAAAAAATGACATCAAAAATGGCTCCGACACTTTTTCGCAATTTTGTCCGGAAACTTTTGACGGGTAGTGTAAAATTCGTGCGCGGTAAGACCTTAAGGGGATATGTATACCGCGAAGCGTATTATTGTAATGTCGTGGTTTTGTGGCAAAAGGTATTCGTCATACTTGATCAGGCGGGTAAACCCATCAATAAAATTCTTCATTACGAGTGTTTCGGATTTATAAATACTTTGTCCGTGGTACGCATCGATTTTCGCGACCACTTCTGAGTCATATGAAAACGAAAAAATTCGTTCTCAATATATAGTCTGCATTTTTTTTTCCATCTCATTTATTGAAAACAATAAATTGGAATTCGCTTTTCGTTTACGCAAATGCATTCAAGTTGAACATCGCGCTTTATTTCTAGTAACGGGAAAATGCAGAATTCTATATATAAAAAGAAGCAAAAAACAAACAAAGACACATAATGTGAAACCTGCTCATTCGATTAATACAGCTATATGAAATTGCAGTTAAGATATCAAAATAAAAACCACCACCGCGGTGACGCTGCCAATGTTCATGCAAACCTCATCCCATTAAAACAAACTGCATTGCCTATATGAGAGTATTGCGACAATCGGAGGTGCTGCACGCTCGCCCTGAGTGAGAGTATATATATATATAGGTACAACGCTCGCGTTCAAAAACAATGTATACAGGTAGATTCATGAAAATTCAGCCGTCCACATTCGACTCTGCATGCTCAAGGAGTTTCCGCTATTAGAAGCGGTTATATTAGATAAAAATGTGAAAATGAAATATGCTATTGACTGGGCAGTCAGCGTAGTTTTGAGGAATATTTTCAAAGTCGAATAAAGTCACCTTATTAATATTATCTTTATGAATTGGGAAAAATATTTTAAATAATTGACCATTGAATGAACCGCGTATTAAAATCTCTAGTTATAAATGAAACTCACAGCAGGATTTAAAACAAATCATAAAAAAGTGAGATCAATGAATGTTTGAAGAGGAGGAGTTATTAATTGTTAAGATCGGCAGAACAGACTGGAAAACCGGATTTTTCCTTATTTTGCGTTGTCGAACGTTTCAAATTATAAGTGAATCGGTCACTTTTTCGTAGGGATTGTATCACACTTGATGAGCGTAGCGTAACCTCCTTGGTTTTCAAAAAAATGCCTCATGTTAATAAAATTTTTCAGAGTCATGAAGAGACTCAAAGAATGAGTTTGGTTTACCCAAAAAAAATATAGATTTTTATCCTCATAAACAAAAGATACCGATTCCAAAATAATCAGCGACTCTCGAACAATGAAAATTTTTCAATAAATATGATCAAGCAGGAACCTTCTCCGATGATATTCCCCATATTGAAAAAGATTAGTCCCCGGATAAAGATTGAATTATCGATGATTAATCCCATTACGTGACTTTTGCATAGTAATTTTAATCGGACTTTTACCGGATTAAATCTTTGTGAGTTATTATGACCTTGAATCTACTTTTTCCTAAAAATCAAAAATCACTAAATCGATCATTCTTACGTATCGCGATGCCCCCCCACGGTGATTCACCCGGATACATGACCCGTAAACTCGACTTTTCACATAACTATACAAACTAATATCCTATATACGGGTGATTATATGAAAATAGAGTCAAGTGCGCTTACTCACATGCGACAATGGTAATTTTTTTTTTTTTAAGTCATCTCTCTATTGACGATTGTTATAATCGCTACGCACGTTTTTGTTTGTCATCGAGTGAATCATCGTCAACACCGACCGACCCGTGATACCCGATTTTATTGATTTTATTTGATATGGAAGCAGAAAATTCGACGATCCTTGATATCCCATATCTTCATGGAGAGGAAATTGTATAAAAAAATTACAATTGATAACGTATAGCTTCCGGGTTCTACGTCGAAATTTTGGAGGTTTTTACGAAAAACAGTAGTGACTCTTCGTCCAGAACTGCAGAAGCAAAAAAAGTCGATTCATGAAAAATTTGAAATTCTATGGAATTAGCAAGCAATTTTGCTCGTTTAGAAAAATTATTTGTTTTTTATTTATTAGATTATTTAGATTGAGCAAACACGTTCTTTGTTATTCCCGCTGAAATATTAGGTTTTCGATATTTTGACCTGGTCCAAATAACGCTAATATAATTTCAATGAATAATGTATTTTTATAGATTCCGAAATCTGTGTTGAAAAATTAACAGTTTGGGATAGAAAAGCTCATATAACGGAGAAACGCATGATTGCAATACTGTGATTTGCAGTTTACCGTGCGGCGAATCGTAATAATCGCCGAATCCGTGGAGGAGGTTGAGCAACTCGTTTAAGGTGACGACGCGAAGGCTGGTGATGTTGAGCTCGGAATGAGCACGAGGGCTCAAAGGAACGTGCGCGATATAGGGAGACGCGGTAGGAGTATGAGCACAGCATTCCCAAGGATTTTATTATATATATACGTATATCGTAGAGCAGAGAATTCGTCGCCGTTGCACATTCTCCGTCTTCTTTAGGCTCGTTCCCTCTCCGCCCTCAGTCTCTCTGCTTTTCAGAATCTTACTCGCCTAACTTTCCATCGAAAGAAGCCTCCCTCCTCGCTGCATGTCAGATCACACAGAGCGGCGATGCAACACTCTTAGCTGGAGGAATTAAGAGACATTCTCCGATTGACTCCTTAGGAGCGAGAATCGTGTGACGCGGGTGCGCGTCGTCCCAATTGAATCTACAAATATAAAAAAAAAAATTAAAGAATTAAACAGCAATCGAATCAAGTGCATCAATCACGCGTCGTCGACTACAATTTCTAATACGACCAAAATTGAAAACTATAACAGTGTGTATGCGCGATAGAAATGTTTCAAGTTTCTAAAATCGATGAGTTTGTTGTTTAATTATCATTTCGGAGGAATAAATCGTGTAAGCAAAACAGTGAACGGTTTATACCGCCCTCAGTCTGAAGAACTCGAAAAAAATTCCAATCAACGGTGAAGTGAATTATTTGAATCTGTTAAAAATCGTCCTGAAATAGAGTTCTCTAAAATTTGCCAACCGATCCGATATACACTTTCAGTGGAAAAAGATATTCGAGTTTCGCGCCAGCGCAACTGTACATGTGCGTCTAGTAGTCGTAAAATATCTGTTTGTTATTCGGTACCTCGAGTAAGGACAGATACCGTGTTCGGCCTCATACGTTGCTCTCGAGGAGGGGGGTTTGAACTTGCCGATGCACCGGAAGACAGAAAAAGCTTATTTTTAGAATTTTCCAAAGTTATTAACCCTGAGTGTTATATATCTTTCGATATCTCGTCCTCGAGCTTTCGTTGTTTCTATTCCTCTTTCCAGTTGCGAGCACATACCAGCACTTATACCTAAAACTCATCGCTAATGGTGTGCGTCGTCGTGTAGCGTTAGAAATTTTGGGCCGTTTACCGAGGCTATTTTTGAAGGGTTCACATCTGTTGTGCATCAAAATGGAAACTAAATGTATTTGATATTTCTATACATACATTTTGTATAAATATATAAATACATGAACCGCAAAAGTCGCTTGAATATACTGATACTTTGTACTTTCTCATACGCTACTTCCGGGTTACAATGGATATTAGAAAAAAAAATTTATCTTACAAACTGCATAATTTCATAATTTCTAGTCTCCTCGATTACAAGCATTTTTCTTACTTTCACCGCTGTGAAAAGAAATTAATAGTTTTATCGTACGTCAGCGCCTGTTATTATATATCGGATTCTCTATTTCTATATTTCTTCTAACATCAGGTAACGACGAGCGTGATCTCATGTCGTAGGAATTCACGGTTGGAGAGTATTAAAAAAACGGATACACGCATGCACTGAAATGAACAACAAGAGCGAGCTGAAGATAGTGCTGCAGAGTAATTCAATGGAGACTTCCCAATCCAGAGTATTGTCGCCGAGCGCGGTAAGCAATGGGAATCACTCACACATTCCTATCCCAAAAATTCCGAGTCTCGTAAAGCTGCAGCAGCAGCAGCAGCAGCAGCAGCAGCAGCAGCAGCAGCAACAGCAACAAAATGGTTCTGCCAAACGTTTTGGCGAGCTCAATATCTCAAGCGGCATCGGAAGAAACAGCAGAATTTCAGTCGCCGCTCAAAGAGCCTCGTTCGAAAAACTCCAAGACTCGGTGAATCATCAGCCATCGCTAATCAAAGCCAGCAACAAGCCTCAAAGTCCTCTTGGCGTCAATAACAATGGAAACAACGATTCTCCGTTCAGTCCCTCCATATTACGCAATAATGCAAATTACGATGACAGACTCCAATCCTCGTCAACAACGTCTCCGTTATCTTCACCTGTCAAAAGAAATAGTTATGAACATTCAAAATTGAACAGAAGCAACAGCTCGTTGTCATCGGACGCTCGATGGAAAAGTAAATACGAGGAATCCGAACGAGTCAGAAAATCTTTACTACAAAAATCAGAAGCTGGTAAATGTATTCACTTTTTATTTATTTATTTTTTTCCCCTTCTAGGCTAGAAAACTATTTGAGTAAAAACATGAAAAAAAAAGCAGATTGAATATCAAGACTCAAAGTATAAGAAAATTTTTTAAATACTTAAAAAACATTCTGAAGAATATTTCTGGTGCGGTTTCTTAATTCCTATCGAAAAAAAATGCATTATTTTCGATAATTCGTGAACAGTACGTGACCTACGTACAAGCAGGCGATCAATCGGTTAGCGCGTGTTCGCTCTTGATCTGCATGTTAATTTTATAATATAATGGTTGTAGCTAGAACATTGTAAACGTGAAATTTTACTTCTGTCAGACT
The DNA here is from genome assembly GCA_037893425.1 of Campoplex nolae. Taxonomy (NCBI): domain Eukaryota; kingdom Metazoa; phylum Arthropoda; class Insecta; order Hymenoptera; family Ichneumonidae; genus Campoplex; species Campoplex nolae. The sequence continues at coordinate 20,982 of JBBLXU010002527.1, read as the reverse complement.
TGCGACGATTTTCATCTCAAATCAGAAAAACCTGTGGCCTAATTTAAAATATACTTTTTTAATTAGTCGATCAAGTCCTTTTCTTTATCAGCGGTGATCGATACCTTCGAACGTTCTTTTTATCATTTTATTTTCAAATCGTAAATGACAACGACCGGTCGTAAAATTGACAGTAATCAGTGTAATATATAAATGTCCAAGTACGTGGGATTGGCTCGCTCGCCGAGGACGGACAAATTTATGACGACGTTTTGAGGATCACCGAGCTCACGTCTCAGCGTCTCTCTTTATCAAGGCACGCCCAATGTGCTTTGCCCCTCGCGTGCCTCCTCCATGATTCATTCATGCCTACGTTCCGCGTAGACATCCGCGAAATCAAAACGTGCTTTATACCGGTCCCGATGAGACACGATTTACAGGGGTATCGATTAATTAATTATAATCGTCCATCGCATTTGTATTCCAAAATGATCGTCGTTACGTCCTTACTCATTTTATTCAAAATGTATAAGATCTTTCGTGTGAAAAAATATATAAAACTGGTGAACCAGTCATCAATAACAAGTTTTGTATGTCCAGTGTCTTAAGACTTTGAGGATCTTTTTTGTAAAAACTGTTGAAAAAATGCAACAAAATATCTGATATTGGGTTTTCGTGAGACTAACGAGACACGATCGAGAGAAAATTATTTGAGAGTAAACGATTTCGAATTAAAAAAGAAAAATGCTATCCAAAATAATAAATTAAAAAAAAAAAAAAAAAAAAACTCTTGGAGTTATCGTGAGCACTTTGGCGTAGTGAAGAGTTTCAAGAAAGACGCTTCACTTGCACAGCTAGTGCCAGGCAAAATCCGAACTTGCAATGCCATCATATTTATCGTTATATGACGTTGTCACCGGGTGGAATCAATGAATAATTTTTTTCTATTCGCGTCCTTATCGACTTGCAGAACAATGAGCGATAATTATTAAAATATTTTTTTTTCAAAATTCTGGGCGTACATAACGCGTCAATTAAAATCTCACAAAGATCTTTTGTTCGTGAAAATTGCATTAATTTAGACTTATTTTTTTAAAAATCTCTTTACAGCTATTCGAGAGCAAACTGATCTACAAAGGAAGTGCAAGCAGTTGCAGAAAGAAAATGAAACGCTGCATTTACAGTCGGAAGACAAAGATCGAAAATTGCACAAATTGCGCACAGGTAAATATGGCATATAGGCTTCTTCGAGATAACTCGAGCACTGAATTGTTGGCACTCGCGTCTAATTACTCGGGAGTGCCACAACCGTTAAAAAAATATCAATTATTATTATTTGTATATTTTTTCTCTTTTTTTTCTCATTATGTAGTCTCGGAGGCAGTTTGCAAAGAGTACGAACAGCTCAAACGACAGTATGACGTCGAGACTGGTGCTATGCACAAAGCGATGCAACAAGCGTCTCAGGTAAGTCTTGGTTCGGATATTGTTGGGACTCGAATTACTGTCAAGACATTCGCGAGCCTTATTTTATCGCAGTTCATAAAATTCGTCCACTGTACAGGATGTCCCGCAGATTGCGAGCGACTAATCATTGATGATTGAAAAATTTTATGTTCCGCACACAAAAATGTCAGAGATAAGACCAATTTCGTAGAGCAAAATATTTTCTATGAGAATTCATCAACAGCGTTTTTCGACGAAAAACGATTTTTTTTTTCGTTCTGCACTTTCAAGACTAAACTACGAGCGTCAGAAAAAAGTTATCTCGCACTGTCACTCTTTCCGAGGAGAATTTGAGCCTCTAAAAGTTTGGTCTCATACAAATTGATTCTATCTCCAACCGTTTTGACGATCCACGCGTAAAATTGCACAGGTTCGTTAACTTTGAGAATATCAACAGTTTTTCGACTTTTCGGATCAAATTTCGGACTCGAGCAGATTGAGCATAAATTTCTGATTATTCAACTTAAAACATCCTGTAGGAGCGTCTGTCATTATATACGCCCTTGAAACTAAGCTCTTCCCATTAATCGTATCTCTCACAACTTCGTCGCGTCACTACTAACCGATTATAAACGTTATAAACAATGATAATTAATGTAACATCGACGAATTTCGATCGTAGTGGTACAAGCAAAATCGTGAACTGAAGAGACGCTCTCAAGTTCTTGTGCAGCAATTCATTCAGTCCCATCCCGGCGATGGTTCGCAAACGGACGTCGAATTTTCGGACGAGGTCGACGCTAATTCGGACGCTGACATCGAAGAGTTGAGAGAAACTGTTCGCGGTACGCAATTCCAATTTTTCACCTGTAAACTAAACATTTTGCTCCTGCTTCAAGTCTCGCAAATATATTTACTTTTCAAACTTTTATAATTATTATTCATTCGTTCATATAATAGACTATATTTATTCTTATATATCAGTCGTTCCTCTATTTTTCTTAACTTGTTGCAGAACTCAGTCAAGAAGTCGCTCGACTTCAGACGGAATTGAATTCTGCCAGGCTTCAAGAATTCGAGGCTCAGGAACAAGCGGCGTTGTTGTCAGCTCAATTGGACGAGGAACGTGCATTGAGAAACAATGGTACGATTTATCATACTTTTTTTGCTATCAAAAGAAAATTTTACGGATTGTTTATATTTTAATAATCTCGGAATGGTATATACGAATGAAGCAAAAAGTAATAACTAAATATTCAATTATAATACGCTTGATGATTTAAAAAAATACGCAAATTCAACGAAATTCGCATAATCCAGAGACCATTCAAGACAATTATACATTTTCAAATATATCATATCATTTTCATTATGGGAAAAGCCCTCGAGTTAATCCCTCGGAACCCTTGAACCCATCAAGTTTAACCAATCTATGTTATCTAGAAAATCCCAAAACTCGTCTACCTCTCCCTCTCCGCAGCCGAAGGAGTAGGATTAATTCTGGCAATTTTTACTTTCTTCCTGAATTAAAAATCAGTTATTTGCCACAAATTACGTTAGTTAGTTAAAGTACTTCTTAAAACGTTAGAATTTCAATGAATTTTTCAATCTCACTTGGTAGTAAATATAGAACACCCCGTATACGAAACTCGAAAGTTATAGCGCTCTCTTCTTATCTCAAGTAAGGTTGGCGTAAAATTTCAAGAAATTAATGTACCTCGACGCGGCCTTAATAATTTGAAAGAAGAAGTCAGTCTAAAAATCATTGTTTCAACGGATTCGGATGTTCCTTCCATTCTCCTCCATAAATAACGATTTTATTTCTCATTAGATGAACACAAACTCCGAGAACTGAGGGTGCACAAAGAAAATATGGAACGTGTGAGTAGAATGGTAGCGGAAGAAGTACAAGCGTTAAAAACGCAATGTGATGGTGAAAGAGAAAGAGCCAAAGTGATGAAGATGGAGGCGGACAGGGTAAATATTCTTCTTACCTCTATAAATGAATATTGCGAAAAAAAAAATGTAACGCTTCTTAATGTCTCGTTGAACCTGTATATAATAACAGGTGCAAAAAGAGCGTAACGTTTTGGCGCACCAGAGCGCTCTATTGATGGCGGAAATAAGCGAGGATCCAAACGATCGTCTCTTGACCGTTCTTCAAGAAGTGGAATCTCTCAAAAGGTTACTCGAAGAGGAACACCAGGAGCATCAATCCCAGATTCAAGCACTCGAAGAAAAGTTGGAGGAAAAAGAGGCGAATCTTGAATTCGAAATTGTCGAAGAGAAATTAAAACTCGCCGAATCCGAGCTCGAAATGGTTGTTGAACGGGCTGAGCGAGCTGAAAATACGGTGAAACAAATGGAAGAGGTTATTCGTAATTTGGAAGAGAAAATCCTTGAATTGAAAAATCCACCGGCTCTCATACCTCCGCCACCGCCACCTCCGCCACCTCCACCGCCATCCAAGTTCCTTTCTTCCTCCCCTAATGCTCGTGCCTCGATACGACTTGCCACACGAGAAAGAATAAGCTCGGATCAAACCGCCAACGCAGTTTCCGACATGGAGAACATGTTTGGCATAAATCCCAAAAAAACTCTTGCCGTGCCTCAGCAGCCAGGTTATTTTCTAACAATTCCGATTTATGACTGTTCCTACAATTACGCAGTACGTCCTGTTTAAATACAAACACTTTTTTATTTTCACAGCCATTGACGATATAATAAACCAGATTAAAGGTGGACGATTTACCTTGAAACAAACTGATGTAAGTAAACCTGCTATAACAACGAGAGTTTGTTTATGAGCCACAAACCCACGTAATTAAGGACGCGCAAAAACGATTTTTTTTTTTTCCAATCCATACGATTCAATAGTGGCCTGTCGAAATTTGAAATATTTTACGCCGCACTAGGGAGGAAAAGTATAGACTATTTCAAATCGCGGGCGACAAGCACGCGCACATTTGAGATAGCCTTTTTTCACTCCTCTGTAGCGTATACTATTTTTTACCACATCTTCGCGGAAATTTCAACTTTTATGGAACGGAAAAGTGAACTTTTGCAACTGTCAGCAGCGGACTGCGTTCCAATTTGGGCCAAATTGCTCATAGGAAAATCGATTTACAAAAAATCGCGTTATGTTTTTATGCAGCTATTTTTTTCTCTTGTGAATTACTGATATTTTGCAAAAAAGATAGACCAAGCTACTGCGCGCTCAAAGACGTGTCCTGAGTTTATCATCTTTCATCCGAAATTTGAATCGAGGAAATGCAAGCAGGAATAATGATTACGCTATCACGCGTTCTTATTTGTCTCCAAAATTGGTGCAATTCGTAGTAAATTACCATGAAAAGTGAGAAATATTCAGATTGCATAATTTTCACTTTATCCGGATTTTCTACGTTTTTAGTGTAACTAGTTCTGCCGCGATCAACAGGAAACAATGAGCAAGATTTAGATTCTAATTCTTTTTCCTATTTCCGGATTGGCTGAATTGTCTGTGTTTTTTTCCTTCTTTTTTTTTTCAGACTAACGTTAATCAATTTTTATTAAAACAATGAAAACTCAAAGTCTTGTGTGTCGTTTGCAGAAACAAAGAGAAGAAGAGAAAAAACGACGACAAGAAGCCGAAAGTGCATCGCCAGCAGTCTCGGAGATGCTCAACATCCTGGGAACGATGAGACGAAGAGCGAAACCAATCAGACAATCCTTCAAATTTGCCGATTTGTCGACGTAACAGTTTCGAGCAAACAGTCGAATACGAAACAATCGATGAAGCCAGCACCGCATGCCCCAGAAACGCCAAACGTTCAGAGCAACGAAAGAAAAAACAGACGAGCTGAAATGTATGAAGTTTTACGTTGCATTTTCATCATCGTTCGCCCACAATGATCGCGCATTCATTCACATTTTGTAAGAATAATATTGTTATATAATATATAGATATATTATTAAAAAAGCTTGGTACACATTGATGGCTACGAGTAATGACTCACGACGATGCGAAATCCCGAGTAATGATACGCTTTCGTTTGCGCTACGCAAAAAGCTTATACGAATGAGGTATGAGGAACGTTTTTTTCTTATCCAGTCTTCAAGTCTTAACGAACGTTGGCGTTGTTTCGGTATAAATACACTACCGTTTAAAATCTGAACGTATTACCGTTATTAGATAAATCATTTTTTTTTATCGATTATTCGAACAACGCTGTCTAGTAAATTCTTTCTTATGTCCTGCAACGTATCCAATATTGATGAAACTGAATATCAAATATCTGCATAAACATAGTATATAATTCAACAAATTAACAAGAAATTAAAATAAAACTTCTTACCGTATCAAAACAATAATATTTGAGATAGTCTTTTTTCACTCCCGTGTAGCGTATACTATTTTTCACCAAACCTTCGCGGAGCGGAAAAGTGAACTTTCCGTGCAGCTGTGGTGAAAAAATAATTTTCTTTATTCAACGAATGATAATCTCATTTTTTATCACTTAGATTGAAGCAAGTGTCGAATTTTTTAAACATGAGACTTGACAAATCTCATCTCGCACTTACGTCAGTTAAGTCGATTCTTCATTCGGTTTTACATGCAAATTTTACTCATTGAAGTGCGAGATTCCGTTATTTTAACATTGTAAATTAATAACGTTCCAATTAATTATCTTAAAAATCAATTTCCGTTAGGATAAAAAATATATTTTTCAACTTTTAAGAAAAAATCAGGCTGCGTCCAGACTTTCTAACGGTAGTGTATATTTAAAAAAAATATATATATGTATAGCTGAATCGTTCCGCATGGGAATAAAGCTGGTTAAGAGACGAGACGCTTTATCTCGTCGAGGCTCGAACGAAGTTTGGGAGCTTCGAGGATAAGGACCCGTCTGTACGGGACCATTTCGGCGTCGCCCTCGGTCCAATTGCCGGATAAAGCGCTGTCGGAATCCTTTTCAACGGAAAACTCGAACGAGCAATAAGCGTTTTCCGCGAGTACCTCTTCTTCTGGATTACTCCATAGTATGTCGGGATCCTCGTTCGCCGATTTTTTCTTGTTCTTCCGTTTCTTGCCGCTTTGGCCCTCCGCGTATTTGTATAATTTGCAAATAAGGATGTAATAATCGAATTTGAAAGCCATATTTTTGCGAGTGGCGCGATCCATTTCGGCAAGTAAATTCTCGAGGAGGGGTACGGATATTTGAGCAGGTATATTTACGAAACGCTCATTTATCAGCAGCCCCAGGGCGCCGTTCTCGAGCACCGTTTTTACGATGCTGTTTGCTGCATCGGTGCCATGCTCACTTGCCAATTGACATAATAAATCTCGGAGCTGTGATATGCACGGATTTTCCTATGAAACAAAATAAATTTTGTCAACCAAATTCATCCGAAAAATTTCAATTTCATTATTGTCATGCACATCAGCGAATGACCATTTCACATTTTTTTCGCGATAACTCTGAACCTTTTCTACTGATTATATTCACAATATTCTCAATTGCAGGAAAACACATAATGAAGTTGGTCAAATAAAACCTAAGATTTCGAGTATTTTTAGTTTTTAAAATAAAGAAAATGGAAAGCGATATGGAGTATGGAGACATGTTGGTAGCATGGTTATTTTTTAAACTTTTTTTTTTCTTTCCATGACTCAATAATTTTTCACATTTCTAACTTGAATCTTAATTTTAAGATATTGTGCAAGTTACTTTCAAGTTTTCATACATCAACTTGTGAGTTCAATTTTCAACACGAACGTAGCAAGATAACTAATTTGCATAAACCACCTCACAAAATCCACTTTGTTTTGGAATCTTTAACAATTACCTGTGTTGACGAAACATTAATGACAGTGGTAATACCAAAAACGTCATTAACGTCACTCTCATCATCATCCGATGTGTTGCCATCATCCGACTGTTTCACTACGGAACCAACATAATTCTGAGATATTATTATATCCGTCAGAGTTCCAAGATCTATGTGTGCCTTCAGAAACAATTGTTGGAGCAGAGTCTTTATTCCATGAAAATCATTGTCCTGTGGATTTCTTCCTTCAAAATCAACTTGTATCTCCATTCCCTGCGATACACAGAAACATACCAAAGTCTTAAGTTATAAACAAATCCAAAATTATGACATAAAACGTTTGTCTCATGGACTGGATTTTTTAAAACTCAATTTCAATCAGAAAGTCTTGTTACATTATCAAACAGATTTTCGAAAGATATGATTAATTCCATATATACTTAAAATTTTATAATACCTGAAAAGTATACTATATGTATATATTATTATGATCAATTTGTTAAATTCCCATCACTATTAAAAATTTTATACACGAATCCATCAATTTGATTAAGAAAAACCAGCAAAATTTAGACGTTTTCTTAAAATCACCATAAATAATAAGTACATCAGCTGATGCAAAAAAAAAGTCGAGATAGTCACCTCTAAAAATTGAGAAATCAAGCTCATTTTTTAACAGAATTCTTTTTTCACCAATACCTAGAGAAGACAAGGGTAAGAGCCGGTGGAAAAAAAAATTTCATCAATATAGTGTACATATATGTAAACAGGTCCCAGACAGCCGGTAACCCGAAATGCCGGCATGCACTTGTTCAGACAACGCTAGTCATACGATATTGAATTACGATGTATTGTGTAATGAAATTGAAACGACAGTACGGAGAATTTCCATTTTTTTTTCCTACATTTTCGTAGGTGATGTTAAAAAGATACTTGAAACAGAAAAAATCTACATAAGTCGAAAGTTATTTGAAGTAAAATACATAAGCAGTAAACACGTAAGCCGCCACATGTACCATTCAGGTTATGTTCACGGCGACGCCCACGTTCTGCTAATTAACCATGTTGTAAAAGAGTAAGTTATAATGAGAAAAACGAACCTGCTGTTCGTCGTCCACTTCATTTTCATTATCGTCACTACTCATCGGTTCAGCAGCATCGTTGTCTTTAGTCGCTTCATCGACCTCACGTTTTTTCACCGGAGCCGCCATAATTTTCAACAAACCGCAAAGCCCAAAGAGTTCTGACTCTGACCTCTGACTGGGGACTAACGCAGTGAACTTAGATCTTAAGCTCGCTTCACACGACGCTTATTGTTTTCGTGTTGGATTTCGTGCGTGATGTACTTTTGTATATCTATATACACACTAGGGTGGTTAAAAAAAAATCGATATTTTTTTTCCCCAATGGGTACGTTTCGATAGTTGCAGTAAGGTAAAAAAAGAAGCCTGTCAAAATTTATGCCCTTAAAAAAATTTTTTAGAGGTCGCTCATCGCTATTTTGTATTTCCCATTTAAATAACACGGGAAAGATGTGGATAGAATTCGATATTAAAAGTGAATTTGGAGAGTAATCAATGTTTAAAAAAAAAGTCGATAACTTTTTTGTACTATAAATAAGCAATCAAAAGTAACTTTGTGAAAATTTCGATTTGCTTTATGACTTTCTCGAGATAGATCTATCACTGTGATCTAATCATGAAAGTAATAAGAAAATTTTCGATTTTTACTAATTTAAGGGGTATTGAACGACATTGCTCAATGCAGTAGCGTGGAACAACTGCGATATATTTTACAAGTAGTAGAAGAACACCGTCGCCGCTTGCCTAATCCTGTCAGAACGAATTGTAAATATTCACCCAAATTTGAAATACTTTTCAACGTTTCCGCCTTTTTATTTTTTAATTAAAAAAAAATTGAATGCTGCAGGAAAAACTATCAATAAAATGTGAAAAAAGTCCGATATGTTTTGAAAGTTTCATTAACAATAAACATTACATATAGCAACTCAATGAAAATTGGAGTCTTTTTATTGAAATTTTTAGTTAATAGAACGATTTGTTTGACGGAAATCGCAATTTTCCTTTAAAGAATGAGCTCGTAATACAGCAATTCGATTTTTCAATTATCTACGAACGTGATTTTATAGAAATGCACATGATTTCCAAAAAAAAGCCCATAAAATTTTGTGATGAGTTCGATAGTTTCGCCGGAAAAGTGAAAAAATCTTAAAATTGACTACAAAGTCAACTTTAACCATAAATATCTTCAAAGAGTTGATTTATCGTAAAACGATAAGAGATCTTTTTGATAGTGCGTTTGAATCCCTACAAAAACCCGCCTGTGGCATTATGCTACGATCATGCGTTGGCGAGGTATAAAATTCAGAAGCAGCAAGCGATGTCTTCCCCGTGTTATTTAAATAGGAAATACAAAATAGCGATGAGCGACGTCTAAAAAATTTTTTTAAGGGCTCAAATTTTGACAGGCTTCTTTTTTTACCTTACTGCAACTATCGAAACGTACCCATTGAAAAAAAAAATATCGATTTTTTTTTAACCACCCTAACGTATATATAGAATATAGATATACAGAATCATATCACACACGAAATCCAGCACGAAAACAAGCGTCGTGTGAAGCGAGCTTAAAGGGACCTGCACACGACGCTTGTTTTCGTGCTGGGGATTTCGTGCGTGATATGATTTTGTATATCTATATACATGTGTATATATATTAGGGTGGTCCTTAAAAAGGTCATATTTTTTTTTTACTCTCCCAGAAGCTTAAACGCTTTCTTAGCATTGAAAAAAAATACTCACCAAATTTCAGCTCTTTATTTAAATCCTAAGTCGACCCCCACGAGTGTCAAAATTTTCCATTTAAATAACACAGAAGTTTTTCGATTTCATGTTCATCTATTCAAACCTCGACTTCATCTAATGCTTCTATATTGTAATTACGCTCAATTTGTAGATAATTTAATACTCTCCAAAGTTGCTTTAACCATTTTTATTGTCACTCCCATTGTTTTGAAGGTATAAGTCTTTCAAGTCATATTTGTTAAGAAAATTTACCTTTTTTCGCTAATAATTGGTCAACGATTAAATTTACAACAAAAAATGGGGAAACAAATTTTGTAGGAAATTTAATTTTATACAAAAAATTCCAAAGCTAATTTCGCCAAGTCTTTAGTTTGGAATATACAACCCTACAAATAGGAGAGTTACTAAGTTACAGCTAACATATTAATTTTATCGCTCGGGTTTGAATGGCGAATTTGTAGAACTTTTAGCATTTCCTAGCCAAAACTGTATTACATCGTTGCACTTTTTTTATCGATGTTTTTTTTTATCGTTTATTGATATGACGTCAATTTTTAAATTACCGTTCAAATATAAATCATAAGATGCTAATATTTCCTGAATTTTGTTTGTCTGAGTTTTATATCAAATTTATACTGAATTTCAAAGTCGTAGAACAATTTATTAGTTCTCCGTATTGGGTAGTTTTTTTGAAATTCCCGTTTTTGCGCGGTTAAATGTTTTTCATTCATGAAAAATTTTTACATGTTGCTTCGATGAATGTTGAGCTTTGCCTATTTTTCCCCATAATTAGCATAACTGTATAGAATTCGATCCACGTTTAAAAAAAAAAAAAAATTGAATTCATAATAGTCTTATTTTTACCACTGCCGTTCTTGTCATTATGATTGAAGAAGAAAACTCAACTTCTGTAAATCTTATATTATGAAATGAATTTTTATTGTACTGTGATTGCACAAACTTTTACGAGCTTATACCCCTTTTCACTTGTCGATAATATCGATTTTTGTTGTTCGGAATATTTTCATATTTTTCCGCCAGAGTAGAGTTTTTATGAGTGACTTAACCTACAAAAAAACGCTTTGAGCTGTCTTGATCAATTATTATCTAACAGCGATGAACAAAATTAAATATAAAAACTGAAGGATAAAAATGGGGTTATGAAGTAAACTTGCTGTTCAGCGACTTTTACTTTATTTGAACTGAAAATATAAAACGTTAATTTTAAAATTGACGTCGAATCGAAAAATTTTTGCATAAAATTAAATTTCCTACAAAATTTATTTCCACATTTTTTGTTGTAAATTCAATCGTTGACCACTTATTAGCGAAAAAAGGTAAATTTTTATTACAAATAGGACATTAAAGACTTATACCTTCAAAACAATGGGAGTGACAATAAAAATGGTTGAAGCAACTTTGGAGAGTAATAAATTATCTACAAATCGAGCGTAATTACAATATAGAAGCATTCGATGAAGCCGAGGTGTGAAAAGATGAACATGAAATCGAAAAACTTCTGTGTTATTTAAATGGAAAATTTTGACACTCGTGGGGGTCGACTTAGGATTTAAATAAAGAGCTGAAATTTGGTGAGTATTTTTTTTCAATGCTAAGAAAGCGTTTAAGCTTCTGGGGGAGTAAAAAAAAAATATGACCTTTTTAAGGACCACCCTAATATATATAGATATACAAAAGTACATCACGCAAGAAATCCAGCACGTAATCAAGCATCGTGTGAAGCGAGCTTAAGGAAGTAACGCAGGAAATAGTATTAATGGACAGAAAGATATGAAACTTTGAAGAACGTTAGATTATGATGTAAAAGTCACTCGTACAAATTTTTGTGGTCCGAGGTGGACTGTAACGCGAAATATCTGTATTTTTTTTTATGCCTCGACAAGCTACGACAACATGGCCTCTTATGAGAACTCACGGAGTGACTGTACATTATCCCTCAAATCTCCGTTAGTGATGGATAGATTAGAACAAAATTTGAACAGTCGAGAGATGAAATATTTTCAATCATTTATCCGGCTTAAAATTTGTCAAAGGTGACTTATGACAGGAGTAATAAATAAAATAAAACGTAACACTAGCTGTTTTTCAGACCGTCGCTAGAGATGTTGCAACGTCGCATATTCGTGGTTATGTGCGCGTAATTTGAAATTTCGGTGTATGTGGAGGCTGGCAAACAGATTGGAAAGCTGTTGTTTTGCTAAGAGGATATGAATCAGATTGAGTATCAATACAATAAATAAACAAATTCAGAAGGTATAAATACTGTATTATTTCCATATACATATTCTCTTATATATATGAAATTTTTTTGTATTGGAATAATATTTGGCATGTGGACGCAGTCTCAATTGTTTGTCAAATATTTGAGATATAGATAAACTGAAAAATCTTTTGCATATTAACTGATGGGCAATCGTTTCTACATCGAAAATCTGACAACCTCCCTCTTTCAAATTGATAAATATATTCATACACTGGCGATACAGCTTCCTTTTTTTGAGGTTAGGCTGTCTTTGTAAGTTTTTTGACGCTCGTTACAACTGATCAGCTGTCGATGCTATATGCACTGTTTTGAACACACATACACGCGCCCACATGTCAACGAAAAGCGATGTTGCCAGATGAACTACTACTCAGGTCAAACGATGATCTGATGGTTTTATGACTAGTTAGCTAGCTGAGTTACTTCCTTAAGCAGTCATCGAGCGATAGCATACGCAGCGCCAGATGCCAAAAAAGCAAACTAAAATTCTATTCTACCGGATTTCGTCGCGAATTTTATGATTACGCGAATATAAAAAATATCAAAAAATTCGGTTTAATTATACCCGGTTCCGGCTGTCCTCTTTTCGGAAATCAGATGTCTCTTATCAACACAATAATAAGTTAACAAAAATACAAGGCGCTTTACTCGTGCCATGACAGCTTTTTCGCCAGTCACAATAATTATTTTATTACAAATTGTACACACATTTGCCACAACTGAAGAGACCACTTTCCTGCACATTACAAAATTTATTTATTGCGATTTCAATAAAAACTTATGGAAAAATCCAGTAGAATCCACACACGAGGCGTCTCTGACGCGTGTCAGCGACTATATTTATACTATATATAGTAGGGTGGCCGTTATTTTGGCTTTGGTAAAAAAATTGCGTTCTCACCCTGAAAATATTGTCAAGGTATCAAAAAAAAATCTCTGTAAAGTTATTTAAACGTGATCGGATAATTAGAACTCGAGCCACCGAGCAATTCAATTTTAAAATAGAAATTGCATGTATTTTTTCTATGCCAATACTTGAATATTTATTATGATAATATAATATCAATTGGAAAAAATTAAGATTCAGCACATTGATTGTACATATTGACAGAGGTACAAAATACAATTTTTAAAGATTTTTTCCAATAATCATGACACGCAAATTTATAGCTTTGCATAAATTTTATTAGTCAAGTAAAAGCACAGTTTATATGTGGAACAATTGAAGTAAGGTGCTTTTTCTCGTGTCCGAAATTTTTCTTTATATTCGGCGACAACTTGAAGCACAAATTGTTTTTGATCTTCATCGTAGAATAATAGATTGTTGTAATCGGTGATAAGCTAATACCTCTCTCCGCTATATCATTTGCGACCCTAACTTTTTTTACCAATTGTAAGGCGATTTGGTAACCTTCGTTCGAGTCCCAAGTAGACACATCGGTGTCCAGAACCCAGATAGAAATTCGTGCTGCCGAAATGGAGAGTTTCAGCACGGTAGTGGCACAGAGCGCCTAAACGTTAAAGCTTCATGTGACGTTACATATCAGATATGTGTGTCCGAATATGATTTATCGGTAACACGGTCGTACATACAGGTCTGGAAACGACAGTAGCATTGCACCGGCAGCATGTGGGCCTCTTAATGTCCAAGCTTTTTTTTCTCACCGCTGCCACGGCATAGCGCTGTGATAGGGGGATGTTACAAGTTATATACAGGCCTAATTTAAACCGTAATGTTCTCTCTTCACGTGTTCTCGATATTTATTTCGTCAAAAATTATTCGTGTAACAATTTAAAAATCTTTAATAAATTGATTGCATGAAAATGACGAAATCCTGTGCGGTACCTCACTGCAGCTATTCCCGGAGTGAAACTAAAAACATCTCAATACGTTTGTGAAAAACACTTGAGTCTTCTATACTAAAAAAAAAAACTGTCAAGACTGGCTAAAAGTTAAAAGTAGTTTCAAAACATCTACAAGGTTTTTCCCGAACACGTTCTCCTGCTTGATCCCAGTCCTATGTCTATCATAAAACTCCACTTGTGCTTTTTTATTTTAATTTCCCTGAATTAACGATTTCAATGAAAAACAATAATGATTTTCATACGAAAAAATTATAATGAAAGTGCATGTACGTGCCCAAGAGACATATGGATGTCTCTTTCGCACACAACATCCCTTTTCCAATGCGCACCATGCGGCCAAACGTGGAAGCTACAAACACTGGACGTTAAGCGACCCATCCCCCACCACCGTCGTTTCCAGACCTGTATGTACGACCGTGCTCGAAACTGGATACCAGTATTTAACGTGGCTCTCAATTTCAATTTTTGAAATTCTTTTTATGCAATGAAAAACAAATATCAAGGAGGCATAGACTGCTATTCCCAACCAAAACCAACAAATTCAGACAAAGAACGAAAGGACAGAAATTTATGTAGTCGGCAGTCACCGTGCCCCCTGCCGTCTAGCTTGAGGTTCTTCTTCTTCTTGTACCGTTTGGCTGCGATCATTTTTTTATTCGTTGTCCGTGAGCCCAGCCCGGCCATTGGGAACCCGCGTACTTGTAGCTACCACGTACGTACGTACGGTGGCGGCACCGTGTTAGTACTACTAGTATGCCCCGTACCGCTAATGTGCAATAAATGATGCGAAATCGAATCGTACAGTGAAAGAAGATATATGAATGTGGACGAAGATGTAGATAGATGACTATTCTTTATGTCCTCTCTAATGGTTATTCGCATGATTCGAGTCGTGAGATATCCAAATATTATTAGAACAAATTAAATGAAAATATAGGATTTGGCGTAAAGTTGGCTGCCCCGATTTCATTTCAAACAAACTTTCCCCAATCTTCCCAAAAACCGATTACGTATTACCTGTAATAGTTACCAATTAATAATGAACCATAAAATTAGGAGTTTACACTTCCAAAAAGTGATATAGTCGATTGTGATCTAAAATTTTGTGAATAATAAATTTTTTCATGAGAAGTCTTTTTTAGAGCATAAATTCGACGAATCACCGAAATGTCAACCAAAAAATGTAAATTAAAGAAAATGCTTCGAAATTCGATATTTAGATTGAGGTGATAAAAATCAAACGTTTGAGCTTCGTTTTCGTTTACCAAAAAATTAGGAAATGTGAAAAAAACAAAATGAAAAATTGAGAATCGAACATTCGAGCTGTGTTTCGATTTGCCATAAAATCGAGAATAAAATGTAAAAAAAATTGGCAAACGCACGAACGTGCCCCGACATAACAACATACAAATCTTGTACAAAACAATGAAACTGGTAAAATCCAAGAATTGAAACAACAACAAAAGTTAGAACAAAACAGTATGAACAATTATGTTCAACAAGCCGATGAAGTATGTTTTGAAAAAGGACCTTGGTCGCCAATGTCACTTTAATTATCGTCAAGACTTAGCAGAAAATGTCTTATTCAGGTGGTGTTGCCACGCGTGATATTGACAGAGAAGAAATCATATTCTTCAAGATTATACAGAACGTTCTTGAATTAATAGGGAATTTTCCATGCGTCATTCATTTTATCTTTCCAGAAATTCCTATTCGATGAATCTAGAAAATTCTCGAATTCTGCAGCAATTTATTTACTTCTAACATTTTTTCAGACGATTTTGGGACAAGCAACAAAGTTGGGCAGGTTTTTGAAATATTATACAAAATAATCTACAAGATTTTGCTGCTTTGTATATTTTTATAGAAATTCAAAGACCTTTTATAATTTGGGAAAATACATCTGAAGATCCTGTATCACGCGACGACGAGAGGGATAGCTGCAAATTTCAAAAAACAAATTTTTCTACAACATTCTTCCGATCGTAATAAAAATGTATCAGCCCATGTTTGCCATCGTCCTGCGTAGGCTGAACCATTTTTATCCCGATTGGACAAGTTTTTATCCCATTTGGAGAAGTTTCAACTTCGAAAAGTCGAGGTCGAGGTAGGTGATTGAAGCATACTCTTAAATTATATTATTTATATCAAGGTAAAGTATCAGTTGGTCAGTCAGTAAAAATCCTGCTGCGCATTTTTCTCGGACACAGTTGATTTTTCGAGGAAAGCTGTGCAATGTTCTCCTTTCGACAGAGAATCAAGTCCAACCGTTATTTATCTCGATTTATTGAGTTTCTTTGAAACAATACGAATCTGCATTTCAGCCATCTCTGTCGCACACACGTGCCTGATGTATTGCCTTGAGGAAAAAATATTTGTCTTCACGAAGACAGATAATTTAGCGTCCTTATTCGATTTCAATAAGTTTTCAATGTCTAAGATACATATTGTTTTTATCTGTTATCAAGGGCTTTTATATGGGATTAAAAGGGCCCCTAGAGTCAAGCACGCATTTAGCTGGTACATTGTTTCATCTAGAAGAACCTCAATCAGTCAAAACCGAAGAAAACGCAAAATGTCTTTTGTCTCGAACAATCTGTTTTTCATCAATTCAAACCACTGATCGATGTGACTGATTCAGGCACGTGCGATAATAACTCTGATAAGCTCCGATAACAATAGTTTGCAAGTTTAGTTGAATTGCTTATGTGAAAACATATATTCAAGGTCGTATTATCGTACAGACTTCATCTTCAAATGCAGAGGAGTTAGATTGCCCTTGGACAGATGTATTCGTAGAAAAGATTAGTCATAAACAAAAAGAAACTTCTATTGTTTTCGACAGTGTGCGTTCCAGGAAGTAAGAAAATGTTGGTGTTCCGGGAGGACTTTTGACTGCTACATGGCAACCCTTTACTCGTTAAAACTGAGTTTCTACTGGTTAGTTCCTTCAATTCTGTGCATCAAGCAGTCGAGTCCATATGTCAGATATATCAGTTGAAAACACCAAATCGACGGCCGTGGTTTTTATCAAGTGAAGATGTATCGTTATTCGCTTCAACTATGTCTCATAACATCTGCAATAATTTTTTATTCTTCACTTTGAGCAAGATCGCAGTTTTGTATTAATCTTGAAGTGCGAACCAGTTTATTGACATTGAAATTTCAACACAGTCGGAACTTCATCTTTTCATCGCCTGTACCGGAGCTATTGTATTTCAATAGTGCAATTTCCAAGAGTACTAGTGATAATTCATCTCCTGCCGAATATTATGTAAGTACGTTATAACAGGGTTTTAAAATTTGCCTATTCATCGCTGGGACTCTGCGAGTACGTGGTCTATACGGAGATTCGGACGGACCAAAAAGCGAATACACTGAGAAAAAAAATGTGCTGGTCGAACAAAATTTTTCTTCGCTGGATCAGCAAATCGTGGCGAACCAAATGAAATTTTTTGACTCAACGAACAATTTTGTTGATTCAAAAACTCCCGAAAAGCCTGAAACATAAACATTGGGATTAGAAGGATGTTACGGATGCCTCGAGAGTGCACTTCTATTGAATCTTCTATTTATCTAATATATCAAAATACTTATATACCTTTATTGATAGAATTTTTCAAAAGAAATATTACTTTGAACACTACATCTTATATTACAAATTTTCAGTATGTCCATTCAACTTTTATATAATTCAGTTAAAAATATATATTCACTACACAAGAAAAGTTTTATCGAACCAACAAATTTAATTTGTTCGCCACGATTTGTTTAAACAACCAAAAATTTTGTTGAATCGGTAAATTTTTTTTTTTAGTGTAGAGTACAGGCAGAGGGGATAATTAATCGAATTGAAATGATCAATTGATTTTTGAACGTAATATCACATTTTCATTAAAATCGAGATTATGTTTCAGCCATTAGTTGCTTATCCGAAGACGTTAATCCGGTTAATTTTGGAACGAGACTTTTTTCGAGGACAGAAATAAAAAAGATTGTAAGAATAATAGTTTCCTGTCGAAAAAAATTGGTCGGAATTGTCATCAGTCGAATACATATACCAAAGCTTTACAAGGTAATTGTTATCATTTGGATTAATTAATTATAGTAAATAGCGATTGACCTAAAAATGTGCAACTTATACTTAGTAATATCAAAATTGTAATCCACGTTCAATTCAGGAGCTGATATCCGAGATGCCTTTAACAGTTGATAATTGTAAAGTGGTGTACTTACGCCTAATAACGATGCCAGATTCGAAGGATATCGATATCATCCACCTCGGAGCAAAATTTAAAGGAAAAAAGCTTTCCGTTTGGATCAAGCCTCCGGGAGTAATATACGGAAATACTTCAATAAAACCAAATAACGGACTCGATTATCGAGATGGCACGTGGTTTTTTTTGGTCAAAGGCTCAGTAAGAAGACTGTTCCGTTAGAAGGTGCTGTAACAGAGTTTTATAACTTTATAACGTCATCACACGAACCAGTTTTACTTGTTACGCACTCTTCGACAAAGGTTATGAGGTCTCTTTTCGAAGCCATTCAACTATTTGACATGGTGGATACGTTTCGTGGTGTCATCGAGCGTATTACAAATACTGTACCGATTTTCAAAAAAAAGTTCCCACACTTAATCAGAGAATCTGACGCCACGTTAGAAACTCTTATCAACTCTGTGCTGTATACATCGACCAAAGACAAATTCTGGGACTCACAATTTTATGTGACATGTCTGGAAAAGATGATAACTAAGAGCTCCATATCAACGTACGAGTTGATCAAGAACAGTGAATCTTATGAAGAAGTCATTGCAAGCCTTGTTGAACCTCGATCATGGGTTGACATCAACCACGGAGACCTCAGAAAATTCATCAATGTACCTGATATAATGAATCTCAAAAAATTAGAAGCTTCATACGCCATTTTGATTGACTTAGGTCGACCGAATAAATACCCAGAATTCTATCGATACCTTAATGTTAAATTCATTCAGAAGATTGATCGTAAGGTCTCTCCTAGGTTAGCAAAATTGCTATTTGATTTTTTTGTAAGAAAAAATCAACGTTACAACGAATATTATTCATCCAACGGCAGTGACCTGGGAAAAGTGAAACAAGTCGTTTCCGATGAAATTATTTCGCTTATCGAGGACGAGGAAGTACCGCGATACAACGACCGTCATTCATTCAACAAACAACAAGAAGAATTGAACGCTGCGGGCCCATCACATATTTCAGATGCGCCAGTACCACACAGCAACGAACATTCAGCCAATAAAAGACAGAAACAAGTAGTTCCCGATGAAATTATTTCGCTTATCGAGGACGAGAAAGTACCGCGAAACAACGACCGCCATTCATTTAACAGACAACAAGAAGAATTGAACGCTGCGGGCCCATCACATATTTCAGATGCGCCAGTACCGCACAGCAACGGACATTCAGCCAATAAAAGACAGAAACAAGTAGTTCCCGATGAAATTATTTCGCTTATCGAGGACGAGGAACTACCGCGATACAACGACCGTCATTCATTCAACAGACAACAAGAAGAATTGAACGCTGCGGGCCCATCACATATTTCAGATGCGCCAGTACCACACAGCAGCGAACATTCAGCCAATAAAAGACAGAAACAAGTAGTTTCCGATGAAATTACTTCGCTTATTGAGGACAAGGAAGTACCGCGATACAACGACAGTCATTCATTCAACAGACAACAAGAAGAATTGAACGCTGCAGGCCCATCACATATTTCAGATGCACCAGTACGATACAACAACGATTATCCACCGACTAGAGGTTGGCAACAAGAGCTTCCCTATGACATCCATTTGCCGGTCGAGCAACTGGCAACACAAAACAACAGCACCAATTATCCACCCATCAGAGGCCAGGAAGAACTTGTTCGTGATATTGAAAGACAAGGAGAACTATATGACAACGTCTATCAATTCACCGGGGAACATAATGAACTCGCTTCGTTTTGGGAACGGGAAGCACAGATAGCACGACGTAACAATGATTATTTACTCACTAGAGGTCGGCAACAAGAACTTCCCCATGACATCGATTCGCTGGTCGAGGAACTGGCAACAGAATACAACACCAATTATCCACTCATCAGAGGCCAGGAAAAACTCGTTCGTAATATTGAAAGGGAAGGAAAACTATACTGCAACAACTATCAATTCACCGGAGAACACAACGAACTCGGTTCGTCTTGGGAACGGGAAGCACAGATAGCACGACGTAACAATGATTATTTACTCACTAGAGGTCGGCAACAAGAACTTCCCCATGACATCGATTCGCTGGTCGAGGAACTGGCAACAGAATACAGCACCAATTATCCACCCATCAGGGAACAGGAAGAAATTCTTTGTGATATTGCTCCGAGTACCAATGATCATCCATTAACCAGACATCAAGAAGATCGAAACGCTAATATCGGTTCATCCATGGGAGAATGGTATCTCCCGATCAACCAGGATCATCCAGACCAGGAATTCGAGTTGTTTTACTAGAGGAACAACCGACAGTAATAAGTGCATGGTCAATGTGTGACTGCGGTGATCACGAAAGTTAAGTTTACAGTTATTTGTTTTAGATATTAGTCTGCCAGTTTCCCCCTTCCCTCGGCAAATGCCAAACCGTAGTATGGTAAGTAAGAGTAGATGCGGGCAAATCTTTTAGGGAGTCTTGCAAATTAGAAAATTCGAAATTGGAGAAATAAAAAATATACAGAAAGAAATTATCCACTTTTTGA